>BPLQ01005723.1:0-89524 GCA_021605075.1 Caerostris darwini | reverse complement strand
ATCACCGAAGTCAGCATCATTAGTGGTCAGTACTTGGGTGGAGTGACCACCTGCTGGGAGCACCGCGTGCCGTTGGCAAATTTGGGACCTGAATGGCTGAGTGTCTAGCGCTCTGGCACTCGGTGTCACAGGTTTCGGGTTCGAATCCCGGAGGTGCCATGGATGTTTGTAGTGGTTTCGGAATCCCACTTTAATCCGTAGGTCCCGGTCTCCCATGACTGTAAGAGCGTCACGGAGCCAAGTCAGACTTCTACCCACGGGTGCTCCATCACAACAGAAGCTGCTTCCCTTCCCCTTCAATCATGAGTACGTATGGGATCGTGGAATAAGTGTTGTTTCAAATAATCTTTGAAAATAAATATTAAATAATTATTAATCACAATAAAAATGTGATCTGAAGTTCTTATGTACCTAATGTACCGTGGGCCTTCCGTACCCACAAAGACCCGCAGACCCATTAAAATTAAGATACATTTTTTTTATTTAATTATTGCACTTAAAAGAACAAGTATTGTGTCAAATAGTCATTGAAAATAAATATTAAATAATTATTATTCATAATAAAAATGTGATCTGATAATTTACCAATATTCCAAGATTCCAATTTAATGCATTTATCGAATTAACCAATTAGTGAACCAAAAACGAACATATGTTAACAATGAGTACTGAATACAAAAATATATGCAAAATAATGAAAATAAAATTTAAAATACACGAACAATTATATGAGAATTAATTGTTGACTCACCGGCGGCAGACACATCTTCTAAATCCATCAGCTTTACATCTTTTGCTTCGTGTACAATGTTTGCTCTCAAAACATTTGCAGCCGATATGAAAGCGATGTAAACAAAAAGCAGTATTATGCTTTCAATTTTTATCCGAAGCATTGTAAGTTTCTATATCTTTACTTTACATAAAAAATGTTTTTCAATTTCTTGCTAGTGCTGCTTCCACCTAGCTTATTGTGAATGTTATAAAAGCTTACGTCAGTAACTTTAAAGAACGTGAGATAATAAGCAGATGCTCCTATATTGATAATATTTAAGAATCAGTTATCAAGAAAAGTAATAATCTTTGGTCTTTGAAATGCGTAAATGGTTAGGCGTCATTTGATAAGAATTAAATGATGAATTTAATAAATAGTTAACTATTTAAGAAAACCTCAAAATCTGTTAATTGATGTGAAGTAAGTATCTGTAAGCAGGATCTGTGTTTAAAATATCTATATACCTATCTCTCTCTTTCTCTCTCTATATATATATATATATATATATATGTATGTATATACAGGGTGGTTATAATTAAAGTGACCCTATTTAGACCCCTGTAGAACACGTTCTGCTTAACGAATTTTGATGAAACTTGGTATATATGATATACGGACCATAGGAAAAAGGTTTTTGCAATTAAAAGTAGTTCAAATTTTGACCAGCAGGGGCAATTTTCTAAAAATCCCTTTTGCAAATTAGTCAAACGTATAAAGAGACTTGCTCAGAGCCCAAAAGTCATTCTGCGTGCTTTTGTCATCGTTAATCATGCCCTTGCAGAAGAAACATCGAGCTTTATCGGTACATAACTGTAACAATAGCTTCGCTGCACTTTGTGAATATCGTCGTTTAAAGGGATTGCGAAAAGGGTCCATGTCGAAGAACGGTTTGAAGAAGATGGTTATGAAATTTGAACTGGAGACTTGGGCGTGCTGCCAGGAAGAGGGCGGAAACGAGTTGCGAATGAAACTATCGAAGAAATCGCTGTGGTTGAAAGAGACTCCACTTTCAGTTATTCTTCAGCAAGTGCTCGATCAGTGTCGCGTGAATTGGCGATTTCGTGATCAGCAATACGAAAAAATAGTGTCCATATAAGATCCACGTGGTGCAAATGCTGAGAACTCAAGATCATCAAACACGCTATGAATTTACTTGTCAATTTTTAGCGAGAATGGAAGTTGATGACGCATTGCCTTGGCAAATTCTATTGACAGATTCTTTAGATGGAGCTGTGAATGATCAAAATTGCCTTCACCTTCTAATGTCCTGCACCAACAACCATTGCATTCTGATTACGCGACTGTATGGTGTGGATTTACTGCTGATTTTATCCTCGGACTGCGTTTCTTTGAAACTCCCACTCCTCAAGATCCTAAAACGTGCATTGTATAGTGAACTCCTTCAACAGCAAGTCTTTCCTGCTTTACAGGAAAGGAAATGTTTGCAGACCACTATCTTCATGCAAGATGTAGTAACTCATCACATTGGGCGCCAAATTAAAGAACTGCTTGAGCTAACTTTGAAGAGAATCGTGTGATATCCAGAGATTTTCTGAATGCCTGATCTCCTTTTTCATCCGACTTAAATCCCTGTGATTTCTGGTTGTAGGGAGGAGGAATTAGAACTTTACCTGAGTTGAAATCCAGCATCACACGCCATGTTGCTAAATTCCTTGAGAGTTTCTTTGCCCTACCATTGAATACGCTATAAAGCGCTTTTAACACATAATTGATAACAATGGAGCACACGTTGAGCATTTCTGTAATTGAATAAATTTCAATGGTTTTGAAAAAATTTTTGTCCTTCTTTAGGCGCCACAATACCCCTGGTGGTTAAAATTTGAACTATTTTTTATTGTAGAAATCGTTTTGCCATTGTCCATATAGCGTATATACCCAGTTTCATCAAAATCCGTTAGGTAGAACGAATTCTAGAGGAGTCTGAATAGGGTTACATTAATTATATATATATATAACTGATTCAATACTTTTTTTCATGCAGTTTTAGAACACATGTCTCCTAAAGTGCGTTAACCCAATATCATTGAAAATGTCTGATGATATCAAATGACTTATCAAATAGGTATGCCAGGTAACTGTTATAAAAGATGAAGCCATGTCAAAATAAAAAGAGAAACTTCATTAATAACAATATAAAATTAATGAAATTGTTTCCTCTAATAAATCAAAATTCCTGCAAGTTATTCTTTATCTTGGGTTCTTTTTTAAAGAAAAGATAAGAAAGTACTTTGATAACATTCTTTAGTTCTGTATTGCTTGCTAATAAACAATTTTACTTATTTCTATTTATCTTATTTTTTATTGATGTCTTTTTTCAAGATATTTTAAAATAGTTTTTATAGAACTACTAACATATCCCCATATAACAAGATAGGGAGCAGCATGAAAGTATAGATAAATACTTTATTACATACTTTTAGTTCAAAAAAGAAAAATGAAATATTGCTATCTGGAATTTCCCACGGACATAGATTAGACATTAGATTAGTAATATTTGCTTTGTACTACTGTGTCCAAAAAGTAAGACCAATAGTGTTTGAGTTACGCTTGGCTGTGTGAGACGCTAAAACTGATTCCGGCGATTTTCGAAGTGTCTAAATTAATTGAGCAAAAAACTTGTATTAAATTTTATTTGCGGAAACGTACAGAATGTTGCAAAAGGCATTCGGTGAGCATTCCTATATCGGAAAGGAATTTTTAGAATTGGCAGCTCAAAAAGGCAGAGAACGCGTTGAAGACGAAGAGCCCTTTGGTCGATAATCAACCTCAACCAACGAAGCTCACTTCCAAAAAAATTGAAGATTTGGTGCTTTCAAACCGTCGATTTACAATTAGAGACCTTGCTGATGACGTTGGAATTTTAAAAGGATCTGTCAATTTCATTTTGGGCCTCAAACGCGTAAAATCTCGATTAGTATCGAAAACACTGAATGCACCAGATCACCATTGATTCTTCGGGACGTTTTCGCCAAAAATGAAACCCGTTTCATTCCACAACCACCGTATTTACACAGTGCGACTTCTGGCTATTCTCTAAACACAACAAGACCACTCCGAGGACACCGGAGTTTCAGTCGACTGAAAAGATTCAACGTGAATCGCCGCGCGCTTTGAAGGTCATCCTTGACGATGACTTTTTAAGATTCATTGAGGATTGGAAAAAAAGTTGGCATAAGTGCATTGTGTCCGGAGGAGATTAATTTGAAGGCAATACAATAAATTTGGAAGAATAAATAAAGAGTTTGGCGCACTTTTGAGGCACAGTAGTATCACGTTCAATAAACTCATGCCCTAATTAAGAATCATGGAATGTGGCTTAATAAACATTGAAATGCGATTGCAACCATTATTAAATGTGAAATAGATGCTACGAACTTTATTCGATTCATTTATTTCTGTATCATATAATGTGAAATAAATTAAATAATTAAATTTTTTTACCTCCATAATAATAGAATTCATGTCAAAATGGAGTAAAATGCAATTCAAAGGGACAAACATTTCAATGAGAGTTTGTTAATAAAAACCCAGCTGCTTTTATCTTTCCTTTGCCAGTTTTAAAATCATTTTTAAAGTAAAGAGGTCAAGATTTAGCATAAGATTTAATATTTCTCTTTTTAGTAGTTTTAAAAATGCATTAAAAAAATGAACTATTATGGTTATATTTTTCTTCTAAATTGCAGAATAACTCTTCCACATTCTTGCATTTTATGAAAATAAAATTTTCTAGTTACATAATTATTTTTTTTAAATTATACTACTGGCCATTAAAATTGCTACACCAGGAAGAAATGCAGATAAAATGATATTTATTGGAAAATATATTATACAGGAAATAACAAGTGATTATACTTTCATGAAATTTGGGTGCATAGATCCAATCATCTTGATAAAGCAGTACCCAGAACAACAACTTGTGGTAGAAATAACAACACTTATGCGCCTGGGCATTGAGTCAAACAGAGGTTGGATGGCATGTACAGGTACAGATGCCCATGCAGCTTCAACACGATGCCACAGCTCATCAACCATAATGACTGACGTATGGTAACGAACCAGTCCCTCGCCAACCATGGACCAGACGTTTTTTATTGGCGAGAAATCTGATGAACGTGCAGGCCAGGGCAAGAGCCGAACATTTTCCGTATCGATACAATACCAGCAACATGCGGTCGTGCATTATCTTGCTGAAACTTAGGGTTTTGCGAGGTTCGAATAAAAGGTAGAGCCACGGGTTGTAACACACCAGAAGTTTAACGCGCAATGCTTAAAGTTCCGTCCTTGTGAAAAAGAGGTGACCGAGACGTGTATTCAACAGCACCCCATACCATCACGTTAGGTGATGGGATAGTATGACGATGAAGAATGCACGTTGCCAATGTCCGTTCACCACGATGGCGCTAAACACGGATGCGGCCCTCTTGATGCTGTAAACAGAACCTGGATTCATTTGACGTCTCGTGTTCGTCGTTGAACACACCATTGAAGACGCTCCTGTCTGTGATGCAGCGTCATGGGTAACCGCAGCCATGGTCTCCGAGCTGAGAGTCCATGCTGCTGCAAATATCGTCGAACTGTTCGTGCATGAACTTGTTGCGTTCAACAAGTTCATGTACGAACAGCTGAACAGTTCTTGCACGAACAGAACGACCCCAATTCTTGACTCAGAGTTCGTGACTTGGCTGCACGATACATTAAGGCCAGGCGGGCAACATGCCTGTCTTCTCGGCTGCTAGTTATAGGGGATCGTTGAGATCCAGCACGGCGTTCCGTATTACATTCTGAACCCATCGATTCCATATTCTGCTAACAGTCATTGGATCTCGACGGACGCGAGCAGCAATGCTGCGATACGATAAACCGCAATCCCGGTACGCTACAATTCAACCTTTATCAAAGTCAGAAACGTGCTGCCACTCCTTTCTGCTTCTTACACGAGGCATCACAACTACTTTTCACCAGGTAACAACGTTCAGATGCAATTTGTGCATGAGAAACCGACTGAACAATTTCCTCATTTAAACACATTGTAGGTGTCGCTACCGGCGTCTGATTTGTCTGAATGCGCTGAAAAGCTAATCATTTGCATAACAGCACCTTCTTCCTGTCGTTTAAATTTCACGTCTGTAGCATGTCGCCTTCTTGGTGTAGCAATTTTAAGGGCCAGTAGTGTATTAAATTATTTATTCATATTTTATCGAAGAGATACATCAAACGCTTCTTCTTTTCAGAGATAAAACTTTTTTTCCCTGATAAATGATAGAAGAGCTCTGGAATACTATCGCTACAATGGTATCTGCTTATTTTCTCACGCTCTATAACTAAACAGATGTTAGATTTTGTACTATTCACTCGAAGGCCGTGAAAGCTACACAGGCAAAACTTTTAAAGTATTGACATTTACAAACTATTCTGCTGAAAATGAAATGGATGCAAATAGAAATAGCAATAATTCTTTTTGTTTGTGTGGCTTTTATATCGGCTGCAAACGTTTTGAGGGTGAACAACATGGAAGATACAGAGGATACAAATATAATCGACTTCGAAGATTCACCTGCAAGTGAGTTAAAACCATTTCTACCAAATTTTTAAACTGATTAATGTTATATTTCATATTTTTGTTGCTTTTTTGTCCTCATAACCTTATATATATATCATTATGTTTTCATTATGTTTTCATTTGATGTATAGTAGTAGAATTACAGTTGATTATAGTTTTTAATGAATGAATAAATATTATATATAACATATATTTCAAATATTTTTAGTATAAGGTAAAATCTTTGCTTAGTTTAAATAATATTTTACAATATTTAAAAATTTTGAAAAAATTATTTTGTTAATATTTCATTACATTGCTTCGACAATAATCTCTATTTATTATATTTGTTAAGTATTATTTTTTCGTTCCGCATAGTGTATTATGAAAAAATTGTTTTTTTTATATTTAAATTTCGATTATATCTTTCAGTATGGCTATGGCTTACTGTGATAAAAAAAAAACCTTTGTGTGATAAATTTTCTTTTTTAATAAACTTTAATTTATTATAAATATAGCAATCATTTAATAACAATGTAATATTAGTTGATTTTTAATAAGGATTTTGACATTCGGGACAGATTTGGACTATTTGTACAAAATAGGTACAACACATGTTTATTAAGTATATACTAAAATTACGCATAGAACTGTTTAAAAACGCTATATTTTTGTACAATCTTTATCATAAAACAAAAAACAGCGGGTTCTTAATAAAAAAAATAAAAATTATGTTTTGTGAATGTGAAAGGTTTTGTGCTCAAAGACAGGTCACAAAAAATTCCTTCCAACTTTTTTTACTGTTAAAAGAGATCTAAAGCAGTAGAGTTTGACAGGGGTCTTCAGGGATCTTTAGGGTCACAGCTATCTCAATCAACTTCACTTTACGGTTATCAGAAATTATTTTGTGGACTGCTTTGATGTTTTCGTCGGTAACAGCCTCTTCGGGGCGTCCACTGCGTGCATCGTCCTCGGTGCTCATTTCGCCTCGTTTAAATTTAGCAAACAACTTCTCTACGGTTCATTTTCCTGGTGCAAAGTCCGAATAATGTTTATCAAGCCAAGCCTTGGCTTCAATAGTATTTTTTTTTCGCCAAAAAGCAATGCTTTATTAACACACGAAATTCCTTTTGATCCATTTTTTCAACCTAACAAAAGTTGCTTCACTAAAAATGCTATAACTCACATACTAATAGTGCAACAGCTGTCAAATTTATACACGTGTCTTTTGAAGATTAGGGCTAACTAAAAATTATATGAATTTAACACTAGTAGGGCCATCTATGTGTCAGCCTACGAACTTTACAGCCACCTTTTACTGTGGTCACAGCAAAGATCTTTTAACCAATCAGCATTTCATTTTGCTGATTCTTAAGTTTATTCAAGCACATTTTATGTTTGTATATGCTTTTATTTATACTAAATGAAAGTATACAGGGAGAGACTAAAAACATTTTAACACCGAGCAGTATAATTTGAAGCTTTTAAGAATTAAATTTTAATTTGACAAGAAAAATTGAACAAAAATAATGCAGACATTTCCAGTGCTTGTCAGAATTCACTATACGAAATAATATAGAATTCTTGTTATTTAAAACAATAATTTAATGTCTTATGATAAAGCGTTTTGAAAAGCTTCGAAAAACTTCAAGATAATGAATTCTGTTTGATACGTGATCAATTTTCGTTTGATTTTTAATTCTAATATCTTTTAAATGAAAAGCAGAGTTAAATTATGTATCAATGACGAAACACTGTATTCAGTTTAAGTCACTGAGTTATTTTTATTTACCAACCAAGTTTTTGCCAAGTTAAGGCTTAAATTGAACGGTGACTTACGGCTTGATTTTCAATTCCTATTGAATGACAGAAACAATCGTGAGCTCTTTGCAAGTGCATACCTATCACTGAATTGTTATATTGCAATTTTTTCAAGTATTTTTCATTGTAAATATATATATATATATATATATATATATATATGCATGCAAAAGGAGGGGAGCATCGGAAATGGAAATAGTTTGCTCACCGCTAATTTATACAAATCTTTTCCCAGGATCCGTGTTATTTTTTCTGTAAACTTTATTTAGGTACTTTATTTCAAAATTGTCCTTATGAAACTCTTTTAACTGCACTTTTACTTAACTGAAAAGTATTGCATGAAAAAATATAAAAGAGAAAATTTCGTGAAACATTTTCACCCCTTCTTTAATTTTCTAATTTTTTTTTTTTTTACTTTCTATACGTAAAGTAAACTTCAGATTATATATTCACTGAAATAAGTACAACAAATTTGATCAGGTTAACCAGTTGATCTTTTGATTTTATGAAATTTTAAAATTCAATATACTTAAAATTTATATTAAAAGGATATTATACAATTTTTATGTTACTTAATTAACCCCCAAAAGTTCTTATCCAAATTATTATCCAAATAAAATAAATGTTGATTGATTTTCATCGAAATGCTGTTGTTAGTAAGCAGTAAAAGTATCAGGTATCAGGTAAAAGTAAGTAGTGTGAAAAATGAAAGTGAAAAGTAAAGTATCAATGAAAAGTAAAAGTATCAGTTTCAGGTTTAAAATATATACATATAATTTAAATTATTATATATTTTTTTATATTCTATATTACTATTTATATAAAATTTCAAAATATATATGTACAAAATGTTTTTAAAATATCAAAATATTAAATTAATGACATTGTATTTAAAAATGGAAACATTTTAGAAATAGTAATTAAGGTTCTGTCGGATTATTTTCAATGCACAAAATTTCATAAACGTAAAAAAAAAAAATTAAACATTTTATTTCCTATGAGTCCTATCCTCTTTCTTCATTTTTATAATAAAAGGTTTGAAATCCTTTTACAGATTTAGCTTTTAAATTTACAGATAGCACAATGACTATTTTACATAATTCAATTTATGTAAAATATTTAATATTGTTAAATAATGTTGTTACACGCACTACTCAAAACAATTACGAAATATTGGGCATAAACGCTTGATGATGAAATGATTTGTAAACTGATATATGATGCATGGATGTTGCAAGATATGAGAAAACAAAGCAACGAACAAATAAATTTTATGGGCGATATTTGTCGGTAAACAAAAAATGCCCAATTCTTGCATATTATACAAATAAGCAAAAAGTGTGATTTTTCGGATACAAATGAGTTACAATATCGGGTAAGGTTTCCCCTGACCAAAAGCAATGTCTCCCACCTACGAGGCATGGAATTAATTAGGGACTTTCACTCTTGTAGGAGAGAGCTTTTCAACCGCTGAATTGCTTCTGGGGTGAATCAAAGACTAGCAACCCATTTGCCTAGAATGTCCTAGACATGTTCTATAACAGGAATGGGCCAACTACGGCCCCCCGGAAGGTTCTATACGGCCCTCGGATAAAATGTTAATTTGCAAATTAAAAGAAATATATATTTATATATTATATATCCATCACTTTTTTTTACTTTGATTAAATATTTTTTTGTCTTCCTTTTTTTTTTTTAAAGGACTGTCGTCGTTCAGGATGCAGAGTACCTTGGCCATATGCGGCCTTTACTCCAAATCTGGTACTATAAGAGTCATTAATAAAAACAAGACATTATATACAAGAAAAGGCAGTGGGCAATGGTCATGTCCAATTAGAAGTAAAAAGAAGCATTGTAAAGAAGTAAAAAGAAGCATTGTAAACAATGGTAAATAAAAACACAAGAGAAGATTAAACAGCGAAATTGAAGCATTTTGCGATGATTTGGAATTTTTCCATGGGAGATTTTGCGCTTTTCAGTTGATTATAGAAATTGTCAATGTCGCCTAACATATCGAGGATGCTGGACACTTCTTGGAATACATAGGCAGTTTTAGCGGCCTTGTCAGGATCAACATTATCCCAGATATTTGGACGTTCCGGAATCACGGATGGAGTAGCCGGCGGCGGCCCATGCAAGAAACTTGCATAAGAGACACCGGGCGTGACTGTACGGCTGACGAACGTGCTCCTGGGCGGTGCCGCAGTGCGATTGGGCGGAAGGCGTGGCTTCGGAAACTTCGGGCAACCTCGCCATGCGGCAAGGTGCCCCATCTGGTGGCAATTGATGCATTGAGAATTTTTAAAGGACTGATAATCTTTTTACTTTCTCTATATTTGTTCTACAAAACATAAAATGACGGAAATAGGAAGCACAGACAACTTTCAATCGGTAAAGTGTTAAAAGCGGAAGTTGTTAGTATAGTTGGTATAGCTGTAGATTGGTGCCAACAAGAGTTATCTTACATCTTCTTTGTCATATGAGCAACTTGAATGTCCCGATGCAAGACAAAAAATCAATTTATCGACAATATCTGGGCCCATCTCAAAGCTTTTAAGCTAAAACTTAATCTGTTTGCTGGGCAGCTAGCCAAGAACGACTACTTTCATTTCCCGAGGTTAAATTCAATACCCTCAGTAAATGAAGAGAAGCTTAAGAATTATGGAGATGACTTGAAAAACTGCATTTTGTGATCGAACACATATTTCAAGATTTTAATAGCATTCGAACAGAATTGGATATTTTTACCATGCCTTTCAACGTGAATTGTGTAGCAGCGAGCTCAGATTTGTAGGTTGAATTGAGTTGCAATCTAACAATCATCTCAAGCAGTTGTTTCTAAATATACCAAAGTTAGAGTTTTACAAATCCTTATAGAAACTAAGTTTCCCAAATTTAATAAATAAGTGCTATGTTTGCTTCATCTTATATATGTGAACAAATGTTTTCAACTATGAACCTTAGAAAGAATTATTTCAGAAGTAGACTGACAGATGAGCATTTAGCCCGTTCCTTAGAATCAGTACATCTCACTTTGAACCTCAATATAAGGAACTTTTAAGAATAAAATCACAATTTCATTCATCCCATTAACATACTTAAATTGTAATACAGGCACCTAGTTTTTAAAGTCATAAATGAAAATGAATTCATCTCCGATTTCAGCAGCGTAAAGGACGACAATGGGTCTGAGGATCTCATCCCGTATCACTGAGTCATTAGTGCTCTATTCCCGATAACGTGCATTTCGGCTCGGCCATTGATAGAAATACTGATCTAGACCATCCTTTCGCTAAATCGAACACTTTCATGAACAAATACAGGAGTATTTCGTCTACCAGTTTCACACCAGATGAGAATCCACCTATTGTCAGATTATACACTAAAGTGGAATTTGCTCGTGAAAAGCATGTTTAAATAAATTATTTTAAATCATGTTAAAAAGAATATTTTAAAAAATGATGTATCTATCTTGCTAATAAATTTATATTCATATTTTTCACAGATTGCAAATGTGAAAATGGAAAATGTGTAATTGAGAATGGAAAACAGTTTGCAAATGCAATCCTGGATATGGCGCTGTATCAAAAATTACGTGTATAGGTAATTATTGATTCTTTATTTATTTATCAGATTATTGGTTATAAAATTACTAGAGATATTCATCTCAAATATCCTCAGATACGAAACAAACTCATAATCTCTGCCGGCGTACCAAACTGGAGTTGCATGCTCGAGAAAACGACCTGAAGTGGTTTTTGATGCAGAATACTATTCATTACCGACCTTCAGAAACTACCTTGAGATATTCTGTTCTTCTGCTTGTAAAGGTTTTATGATCGCATCATCTACTCAGTTAACTAACATGCGGAGAGTTCGAAGCAAAAAAATATATTTTTACATATCTAGTGTCTTTAATTTTGATTGTAATTAGTTTTCAAATCTATATTTCAAAATTTATTTATATAATATTTGCAAATATTAAAACCTCACCTTATTAATCTAAAATATTATTAATATCCTCTGACTAAAGGAGGGGGCACTAGGTAACTAATACTTAATCTGAATGCCTCCAACCAATCAGTTTGGTCAATACATTTCTCTTCATTTAAACGCGATGTTCCCTCAATCTGTGCTATTATTCATACGGAATAATTTCTGCTCCACAATTTAAGCTAAATGTAATTCAGACTGCTTACTTAAATTCTGCAGCCACATTAATTCTAATGATATCTATCAATTTAGATGAAATTTGTCGCATTTATTTTTACATAGGCTTTCTGTAACTGGTGCATTGATTACCATTGCCAATGCCATATTGAAAAATAGTGGTGTGTGCATTGGTGTCAGGGTTTAGAAGTTCTCAAGACGAAGTATGGAGCGAGATTCTAATTAGAAGTTGTGTATTCTAAGCGAATAACATATTTGCTGGAAAACAGCGAAATAAAATCAGCATAAAGGATTAATTTAATATTATCGATTTTATTTGATAGACGAATTTATATATTAAGAAACTAAACA
Organism: Caerostris darwini; assembly: GCA_021605075.1. NCBI lineage: Eukaryota > Metazoa > Arthropoda > Arachnida > Araneae > Araneidae > Caerostris > Caerostris darwini. The sequence goes on along the minus strand of BPLQ01005723.1, from coordinate 76,850 downwards.
CTAATTTATAATTAATTAATTAAATGTTAAAAAATATGTATTAGTATGATAAAAATTAATATTTCATCGAAGAAAATCTAGAAATAATATGGATGAAACTCACAAAGATTGAAAATCATTTATTTTTAGTGTAATGCTTTTCTAAAATCCCGTCCAGACGGGAATCAACCTCAAGCATGACTGTCAACCCCGAGACGATCTTACTCTCGCATCTCCGTCTGACCGCGAAAAACAGCCCACGTTATCGCTGGAAGTGAGTGGCAGATGATCGTAAATAGGATCCACGAGAATCTCTTTAATGCCCTGAAAAATCCGACTCTGGTCGGATAGAGTCGAGTCACATGCTTCGCTTGGAACGAAAGCCGTTCACCCCTCAAGCGCTGCCGTCTGAACGAGGCTTAAATGGAATGCAATCGCAATTATATGTTCGAATACCGGCCGAAATGTGTGACCACCAAGTTTAACCCATAATATTTATTGTATATTTTCGCTTTCTGACTACGTTTCTTACTACAATTTTTTTCTAATCAACGTTGAATGTATTCTGTTTATATTGTTACATAAATTTTGAATCTCGTAAAAGCTAATATATTGATAACTCGTTATTTATTTAATTATTTTTTTTTTAAAAAGAGCAATATTTACATTCAATTTGATTACTACAGAAGAAAAAATTCCCTGCTTTAAATATAATGTTTTAGGTATTCTTAATCAGAATTGTTCTATTTCAGCTTGTGATTGTGGTACTGGTGCTAACTGTACATTTAATGTCCGATTCTGGATCACTGATAAATACTGCCTGTGTCCGGATGGTATTGAACTGAAAAACGAACGCTGTAAAGGTAATTTTTTTTTAATTTCGATTTTTTTTAATTTGACACTGAACTATTTAACAATAGAAAACTGGATATAACTACATTAAATTAATTAACCAAGTAAGATTTACTATTTCAAAAAAATGTGGGCCTAGTGTCTTGGCTGGTTACTAAATACTATCGTTCCATGCAATAATTAAAAAATAATTTATTTTTTAAACATATATTTCTGTGATTTATACAGAAAAATAACAAAACAAAAGTGTATTGATATTTTAAAATTTTATTCATCCTTTTCTAATTCATTTTATATATATATTTTCTTTTTAACTTTTGAGATACAGTGTTATGGAACATGTTAATTTCTTTCAGATGAAATGACGTCCCTAGAACCTGATATAACCCACTCTCCAAATACATCATTTAGCGATGAAAACTGGACTACCAGATGGGACTTCAATGAGACAATCACTACATGGGACTTCAATGAAACTACTACGAGAGGGGAGTTCAATGAGACTATTACCAGATGGGCGTTTAATGAGACAACTATCAAATGGGACTTCAATGAGACAACTAAAGGTAATAATTGGATTTTCAGATGGGACGTAAATGGGCTAACCTAGTGTTAAACTGTACTAACAAACGGCATTTCCATAAAAGAATTGCTACATAGAATGGGAGATCAATGAGATTATTATCAATTACAATTGTACCAGAAATGTATCTGAAAATTCCACATATTCTTTCAAAATAATTCAAGAACAATCTTATTTTATATATTTTCATGTAAAGCAAAGAATTTTCCGACCTGTTAATTTATCGTGGCCATCTTAGACACGGATATGAGAACATTCGATTTACCTTCACTTTCGTGCTTCAAGTCAAACTTCCTAAAAGAAATTCCACGCTTTAACATTTACAAAATTCGGTTAAATATTCAACAAGTTACTATCAGTTTAATGTTTTTATTAAAATTGAATTTTTACTTATATTAGAAGGATTTTTATTGAGAAAAATGCATACCCATATTTTTTAAAAACAAAGATATTTCTTAAATTTAAAAATTAACTATTTTAAGATGAAACAATTAATGCTACACTATAAGTAAGTTAAATCTTTTTACGATATGTTATGAATTTAATTAGATCACAGATATAAATATATTCAAATATTTTAAAAGAGTCCAAAATTTTAAATATATTCTAGCCTATAACAGTAAAATATGTAATTAAGAATTATGTAGATTTATAAATTTTTTTCTAAATTTACTGACGTGCAAGACAACTTATTTCAAGGAACAAGGTTTTAGAAAAGTGCCGAAAGATTGAAAATTTCTGAACAGTTTAAAATGTGACATAAATTAAATAATTGTATATAAGAATTTTTAAATTAAAATATAGTTCCAACATTCAAATATAGATGGCACTAAACGAGTACAATATTTCATTGTTTTACCCTTTATAGCAAAATAGCATATTATACAAATTAGCTAAAAAAGTGATTTCTCGGATACAAATGAATTTCAATATCGGGTATAGTTTTCGCCTCACCGAAAGCAATGTCGCGCACGTACGAGGTATGGAATCAATGAGGGATTGGGGTATTCTTTCTTGTAGAAACTGCTGAATTGCTTCTGTTGCTGAATCAAAGACTAGTAACCCATCTACCTACAATGTCCTAGACATGTTCTATTGAGTTCATGTCTGGGGAATATGCTGTCCGTTCTACTTGAACGATTCCTACGTCGAAATGAAAATTATCTGCTAACTGAGCACAAATAGAGCCTGGCTTTATCACAAATGGGAATGAATTCATCCCCGATTTCTACATCGTAAAGGATCACAATGGGTTTGAGGATATCATCACTGTATCGCTGAGTCATTAGCCATTGATAGAAAAGAAAAAAACGGCTTTTGGTAGAACTACTGACCTAGACCATTCCTTCACTCAATCGAAGGCATTCATGAACGAATGCAGAAGAATTTTGTCTGCCAGTGTCTCCCCAGATGAGAATCCGCCTATTGTCAGATTTTACACTGAAGCGGAACTCTCGCGTAAAAAGCATGTGCTCCACTCATATCGTTCCCAATTAAGATGCTCCTGTGCTCACCACCTGCGGACATCACAATGATCCTGTGCCCCGGAAGCACTAATCTTAGCTCTCATAGTATACAAATCCGCATGATGGTGTGGATTTTAAACAGTTTGAGTCCAAATTCTAGTACCAGTAGTCTTCTGAAGGTGTTGTTGCAAGAAAGTGGCTATCATATTGGGGTTTCTTCTGGCCATTTGCGTTAAATGCCGATTCTCATTTTGTTTTGTGGCACGCGTACAATCTGCCCCGATATTCGGCGAACATTTTCAGTTTTCAAAAAAACGATTAAATAATCTGGAACAGATAATTTGAGAAACTCCTAACGCTTTTCTACTACGAATTGTGTTTCACCCGCTTCTAAACGATCGAGGATTCATCAAGCCACCGATTCAGAAGTCCTCTTGCTGAGATATTTTAGTCACTGTTACAAAACATTAAACTCATGTCAATTGTTTTTAATCTATACTCACCAAATGAATGCTGCAAGTCGCTTTTCACTGTTTACATAAAATGCGTAATCTTCGAAATCATAGACAAAATTTTACATATTCACAATTTTGCAAACGTTATAATTTTTCCCTTTTAAGCTGTTCTATTTAATTTTTGTTAAAAAAGTTGTCGATTATATTGTTAATTCCGACAGAACTCACAATTATGTTACAATTATGTATTTATGTTCTATTTCAGTAGAAAGATTATGCATATTTTAATAAATTATGTATGCATCTTGTTAATAAATTTAAATTCATATTTTTCACAGATTGCAAATGTGAAAATGGAAAATGTGTAATTAAGAATGGAGAAACAGTTTGCAAATGTAATCCTGAATATGGCGCTGTATCAAAAATTAAGTGTATAGGTAATTATTGATTATTTCTTAACATTTGCAAAATATTTTGATAGTAACTTTTAACAGTTTTATACATTTAACAACATTAGACTACTTACACAACATATACTCGAGATTTATCTATACTGTGAACTCTCACGCTATTATATACATTGCATTATTTCATGCGTTTTGAAACTTGGTCACAAGTTCAAGAAGTGTGAAAGCGTCTTAAATGTATTGAATTATTCCTCTCTCATTTCTTTCATAATTATTTCTTGGTTTTGTTTCGACTCTAACAGATCACTTATCGCTTTGGTCACAGTAGTTGAATGTCTCCTAATTTTCGAAATTCTCGAAAACAGTGTAGCACAAAATTGTTTCCAGGAAGACACTGGATGATTGCTAATTACCGATTATATCACATTGCTGGAATTATATTCAAAATTTTAACTGAGTGTACTGTGGAACTGGAATTTAAATCAAAACTTCTACCCTACCTAATAATTACATTCCACTGATGCAATGTTTGCTGTGCTTCAACTCAGTGAGTCACTGCTTACCTTATGATATTCTGCAGACTCATCAGCACTACAGCTGTAGAACAAAATACAGATTAACGATCATGAATAATTACAGCTTCATGTCTTTAAAGTCTGCGACATCATCAGAAATTTAAAGATCCACAGATCTAGACAAGATTACAAATAGATCCTCCTTGGTTTGTGGCCAAGAAAAAAACCCCACGAGGATCATAAATTTGATCCAATTTTAGATCATCAAATCAATATTACCAAGGATATTCATCTTAAATGTCGTCAGATACGAAACTAACTCACATAATCTCTACCGGCTTACCAAGCTGGAGTTGCAAGTTCTACAAAGCGACTTAAAGTGGTTTTTGCTGCAGAATGCTATTCATTACCGGCCTTCAGAAACTACGTTGAGATATCAGGTGGGCTGACAAGTTCATAGGCTGACACATAGATAGTGCTACTAGTATTAAGTCTATATAATTTTTAATTAGCCCTAACCTTCAAAAGACACGTGTATAAATTTGACAGCTGTTGTACTATTAGTATGGAAATTATAGCATTTTTAGTGAAGTAACTTTTGTTAGTTTGAAAAAATGGATAAAAAGGAATTTCGTGTGTTAATAAAGCATTGCTTTTTGGCGATAATAATACTATTTAAGCCAAGGCTTGGCTTGATAAACATTATTCATTTCGCACCAGGAAAAACAATCGTAGAGAAGTGGTTATTAAATTTAAACGAGGCGAAATGAGCACCGAGGATGATGCACGCAGTGGAGTCCCCAAAGATTCTGTTACTGACGAAAATATAAAAAAAGTCCACAAAATAATTTCTGATAACCGTAAAGTGAAGTTGATTGAGATAGCTGAGACCCCAAAGATATCAAAGGAACGTGTTGGACATATCGTAAATGAATGTTTGGATATGCGAAAGCTCTGTTCAAAGTGGGTGCCACGCGAGCTCCCAATCGACCCAAAACAACAACGAATTGATGACTATAAGCAGTATTTGGAGCTATTCAATCGTAACAAACCCGAATTTTTGCTTCGATATGTGACAATGGATGAAATAGGGCTCCATCATTTCACACCGGAGTCCAATCGACAGTCAGCCGAGTGAACTGCACTTGATGAACCGACTCCAAAGCGTGGAAAGACGCAAAAGTCGGCTGGCAAGGTTATGGCATCAATATTTTGGGATACGCATGGTATAATATACATTGATCATCTTAAAAAGAGAAAAACCATAAACAGCGACTATTAAGTAGCGTTATTGGAGCGTTTGAAAGACGAAATCGCGGAAAAACGGCCTCATTTGAAGAAGAAGAAAGTGCTGTTTCATCAAGACAATACACCGTGTCACAAATCAATGAAAACGATGGCAAAGTTGCATGAATTGGGCTTCAAATTGCTTCCGCATCCACCGTATTCTCCAGATCTGGCCCCCAGCGACTTTTTCCTGTTCTCAGACCTCAAGAGGATGTTCGATGGACAGAAATGTCTCGCCGATGAAGAGGTAATCGCCAAAACTGAAGCCTATTTTGAGGCTAAAGACAAATCGTACTATAAAAAGGGTATCGAAAAATTGTATGACCGCTATAATCGTTGTATAGCCCTCGAAGGCAACTATATTGAATGAAAAAATCAAATTCTATAAAAAAAAAAAAAGAATTTTTCTATGCTAGCTTAGGAACTTTTCAGCCCACCTGGTATTCAGTTCTTCTGCTTGTAATGGTTTTTTGATCGCATCAGCTACTCAATTGAACTAGATGGCACTAGGAAACAAATAACTCATCCCAATGCTCCCAAACAAACGGTTTGGTCAATATATTCATCTTCATTTAAACGCGATATTAGTTCAATGCGTGTTTTTATTCATACAGTAATATTTTCTGCTCCACAATTTGAGCTAAAAGTAATTCATTCTCCTTACTTAAATTCTGCTGCCATATTAATTCTCATCTCTCCATCTATTATATAGAAAAACAGTATAATAGCCATATAGAAAAAAAATATGCAGCCATATCGAAAAGTAGTGGTGTGTGCATTGGTGTCATAGTTTCGAGGTTCTCGTGACGAAGTATGGAGCAAAATTCTAATTAGAAATTGTGTGTTCCAAGCGAATTTTTACATTTTTTTTCTAATCAACGTTTAATGTATTCTGTTTATACTGATCCATAAATTTTGAATCTCGAACACGCTAATATATTGATAACATAAACTTTATTTTTTTTTTTTTTACTTTAGAGCCAATATTTACATTCAATTTGACAACTCATCATAAGAAAACAATTCTCTATTTCAAATGTAATGTATTAGGTTTTCTTAATCAGAATTGTTCTATTTCAGCTTGTGATTGTGGTACTGGTGCTAATTGTACATTTGAATTCGGGTTCTTTTTCAATGATAAATATTGCCTGTGCCCGGACGGTACTGAACTGAAAAACGAACGCTGTGAAGGTAATTTGCTTTTTAAATTTCGATTTTTCTTTAATTTCAACACTCAACTATTTAACAATAGAAAACTGGGCATAACTATATTAAATTGAATAATCAAGTAAGATTTTCTAATTAAAAAAATTAGGGCCTATATGCGTAGGCTAGTCACTAAATGCCATCGTTCCTTGCAAAAATAAAAAAAAATAATTTACTTTTTTAAACACATTTTTTTTGTGATTTATACAGAAACAAATATAAAATAGCACATTAACAAAAGTGTATCGATATGTAAAAATATTATTCATCGCTTTCTTATGCATTTAATTTTTTTTTTTTTTTTTTGAGATACAGTGTTATGGAACATGTGAAATTCTTTCAGATGAGACGACTTCTCTGGAACCTGATATAACTCACTCTCCAAATACATCAATTAGCGATGGAAACTGGACCAGATGGGACTTTAATGAGACAAATAGAGATTATAACTGGACTAACATAAGGGATTTCAATGAGACAATTATTACATGGGACTTCAATCAAACTACTACCACAGGGGAGTTCAATGAGACTACTACCAGATGGGACTTCAATGAAACTACTAGAGGTAATAATTTGACTATCAAATGAGACTTCAATGAGCTAACTTTGTGTTATAACTGAACTAACAAATGGTATTTCCATAAAACTATTACTAGATAGGAACTACAATGAACTTCTACTAGATGACGGTTCAATGAGATTATTAGCAATTACAATTATACCCGAAATGTATCCGAAAATTCCACATATTTTTACAATATAACTCAAGAACATACTAATTTTATATATTTCCATGTAATTGTAAATTCGTATATTGATATTATTATTCACATTTCCAATTTCACATATTTATCATATATATCATCACAATACATGAGCATGAACACACACACGCACACACAAAATTCGAATGATACATTGAATATTAAAAAGCAGAATTACGATTTTTTTGAAAAAAATATTTGTGTAAAGTTGATTTTTAATCCATGACTCTTATACAACATTTATCATTCTGTGAAATGTTAAAAATTTGCTTTAACTTTCTTTGGAAAAAAAATTGCTTACATTTATATAGATAATAATTTTTCTTTTTAAATATGTCTCATATTCATCATGATTGAGCCATTGTCAAGGATAAGTTGGATTTAGAAAAAGCTTCATTTCGGTTTATTGATAGTTCATAATTATGAAATGTTTATTTTTTAATTTATATTTATAATAATTTTTAATATTTGTATAAAGCGTTTATATTTTTCACTTTTTATTTATTCTTTGTTATTTCCTTGTGAATTACAGGAGTTCTTGTTTTTTATCCTTTTTCTTACTGTAATCCTGTTTTCATCATAACATAAATTGTAACTCTTGATCTGTACTATCATTCACCTTATTGTGTTGGTAGGTCTTAGGACACCTTGCTATAATAAGCAACCAACTTTTAAGAAATATTTATTGATTGCTATTTGCACAGAATTCACGATATTTACGATTTTATTTAAAGACAATTTATGCATTGCGAGAACTATTGGACACGTTATAAAATTCTGTAAAAGAAACAGAAATTATGGACATCAATTACTTTTACTAACTTACAATGTTGTCCAAGTTTATAAATTTCGATGTTAAATGCTTTGGTGTTTTTATTTTTTTTACTAAATAAATTAGTAAAAAATTATTATTATTTAAAAAAAAAAATTGTTTAAAAAATTAAATTATTTATTAAATTATATTTTTATGTCTAAATGATAACGATCTTATATGAGATATTGACATCTAACTAGACTATGAACCAAATGTAAGTTAAAAATATTGGGAGAAAAATATCACGACATTTATCAATCATAATGTAGCCGATTTAGAGATATCGACTCCATTAATTCACAGACATTTATTTTTCTACAATACAAATCTTGTAACATTTAACAACTGTCACTTGGCTCACTTCTCTAATCAGATTATTGCTAAGGTATGAAAATAACATCAGAGCGATCAATTCAAGGGATCTGACATCGAAATTTATTAACTTTTTGAGTTGCCTTTAAAATTAATACAGTCATTTTATTTTTGTCTCTCCCAATTACTTCAAGTTATTCTCTGTTTTATTCTGTGATTCTGGTATTTTTAAATGAAAGCAATCAAGTTTTATTTTTCTTTTCTTTAAAGTAACTTGCACCCGAGACAGTGATTGTTTGAATGGAGGAATTTGCAAGACTGTTCGAAATGTGAATTTCTGCAGATGCCAGCCGAATTTCGGAGGGCAGTGGTGTCAAGTGAATTTGTGCCATAGCTTGGATCCCATTTGCCGTGCGATGAGAGGAGTTTGTAAGATATATGGTGGAAATGCAATTTGTGATTGTCCCTCTGAAACTATCTACCACCAAGAGTCAGGAATTTGCATGGGTAACTATGATGATATACAATTTTTTTCAAAGACAGAAGACAAATATACAAAATATAAGGCATTTAAATGAAAATGAAGGTAGAAGAACCAAATTAATAACTGTATAAATCCTCAGAATAAATGCTTAGATTGGACACAAATAAAGTTGTTTAGAGTTGCATTGCTATGTTATTTATCGGTGTAAATATTATTTAGACCTTGAGCATTTTGATTTATATATATATATATATATTAATACATACATATATTAAACCAATATAATGTATTACCATCACCCGTTATAATAGCATAATAAATTCTAATTCTTGAAATAAAATAGACAAAATACGGTGACAAAATTAACATTTTATGTGAACTGTTATATGGCGTAATACTTTATATTAATTTTTAAATCAATGATATTTAGCGCATAAGTAATACATTAAGTTACGTTAAGAATATTTCAAATAAGGCATTTCGACATGATTTTTTTAATGTTGATTACCAAAACTTTTGATTAGTTATTTCTTCACAAGCGATGATATTTATACCTGCAAACAATGTAATTTATCTCCATTCCTTCATCACTTGAAGAATTGTAAATGAGGATACAATAAAATGTTACAAGAGGTTAAAAGACTTAATAGGCACTACTGGCCATTAAAATAGACACCAAGAAGGCGACATGCTACAGACGTGAATTTTAAACGACAGGAAGAAGGTGCTGTGATATGCAAATGATTAGCTTTTCACCACATTCAGACAAATCCGGGGCCGGTAGCGACATTTACAATGCATTAAAATGAGGAAATTGTTCAGCCGGTTTCTCGTACACAAATTGCATTTGAAAGTTGTTGCCTGATGAAGGGTTGTTGTGATGCCTCGTGTAAGAAGTAGAAATGCGTACCAGCCCGTTTCTGACTTTGATAAAGGTCGAATTGTAGCGTACCGGGATTGCGGTTTATCGTATCGCAGTATTGCTGCTCGCGTCGGTCGAGATCCAATGACTGTTAGAAGAATACGGAATCGATGGGCTCAGGACGGTAATACGGAACGCCGTGCTGGATCTCAACGGCCCCTTATCACTAGCAGCCGAGAAGACAGGCATGTTACCAGCATGGCCTTAATGGATCTTGCAACCACATCAAGAGCTCTGAGTCAAGAACTGGAGTCGTTTGCAAGACAAAAAGTGTCTGCACGAAAACGTTTGCAGCAGCATGGACTCTCAGCTCGGAGACCATGGCTGCGGCTATCCTTGACGCTGCATCGCAGATAGGAGCATCTTCAATGGTGTGATCAACGACAAACCTAGGCGCACGAATGGAGAGACGTCATTTTTTGAGATGAATCCAGGTTCTGTTTATAGCATCAAAATCGTCGCATCCGTGTTTGGGGGCATCGTGGTGAACGCACATTGGCCGCGTGCATTCATCATCGTCGTACTGGCGTGATTGTATGGGGGTGGGGTGCTATTGGATACACGTCTCTGTCACCTCTTGTTAGCACTTTGAACAGTGCACGTTACATTTCTTGTGTGTTACGACCCGTGGCTCTACCCTTTATTCAAGCCCTGCGAAACCCTACGTTTCGACAGGATTTCGACGCATGTTGCCGGTATTGTACGGACCTTCCTTGTTACGGAAAATGTTCGGCTGTTGGTCTGGCCTACACGTTCACCGGATCTCTCGCCAATAGAAAACGTCTGGTCCTTGGTTGCCAGCGACTGGCTCGTCACCATACGCCAGTCACTACGATTGATGAGCTGTGGCATCATGTTAAATCTGTATGGGCATCTGTACCTGTACAGGCCATCCAATCTCTGTTTGGCTCAATGTCCAGGCGTGCAAGTGTTGTTATTACTGCCAGAGGTGGTTGTTCTGGGTACTGATTTCTCAGGATATATCCACCCAAATTTCTTGAAAATTTAATCACTTGTTATTTCCAGTATAATATATTTGCCCAATAAATATCATTTTGTTATCTACATTTCTTCCTGGTGTAGCAGTTTTAATGGTCAGTAATTTACATGCCCAATGTTTTAATACATGCATTACTTAAAATACATGCATTGCTTTATATACATACACCGCTGTTACGTATTAAAATAATTATCATCATTTCCAGTGAAAATATATAATATTGAATAATCTTAACGATTACAAACGCGAAGTCAAAATGTAAAAAAAGTTTTAATTTGTCACCTAATAATGATAATACGGTTAGCTAGAGTGAAGAAAAGGACATATTAAGTCATTGAAAGATTCAATTTAATATGTACAAGACTACTTAGCAGCGTTCATTGCAGTCAATGATTTCAGAAACAAAAAAGACGCAATAATGTGCATGACAGTTTTTGTAAAGAATCTCTTATGGATAGTTTAAAACTATTTTGTTAAATAATTGTTTTTCCTTGCTTTTCATGCATTAGTTGATGAAAACAATGCTCTTAGTTTGTAATACAATTCAGTTTTACTATTTCGAAGGTATGTAATTTTGTTCCAGATGTTTGCGGTCCATTGAAATGTATGCATGGAAAATGTGAAATTGAAGGATCCAATTATAAATGCAAGTAAGTAAATGAGAATGATGAAATGAAATGTTTTTTCATGTATACTAAATATTTATTTTACATCATAAGAAACAACAAGTATAGGCTAAAAATTAATAGTTAGTGGTTAAAAATAACAGACGTTCTTTCAATATCTTTCTATTATACAAAAGAATATAATATGCCCAATTCGTGAATCAGTTCTAACAAGAACGTCTAGAGTGCAGCGGGGCCCAAGTTCAAATGTGTTGGAAGTGCCCGTTGAAATCACTGAGTTTATAAAAGAAAAGTCACTTTAACGAATGTGGCATGTAAGAGCCTCGTATAACCAAACTTAGCATTAGAAGCATTTTGGTTTTTTCTCCCATATCATGAAATAGGTCCACAAATGCACACACATACACGCACAAACAAAAGACATAGCGTGATTGGTAACATTTAAACTGCTTTTAAATCTAACTTAAAACTTTTTATTTTTCCATTTTCTGTTTATTTCTTCCTGTCTACAACTGTTTTTTTGTCTTCTTTATTTCCAAACATCAGAACTTCTCTTAAAAGGCAGAGCCCGTATACAGTTTTAAATTCGTTGACTACACGTATTGCAGGCGCGGATTTCTGAAATGTGCAATAAACTGACTTAATAACCAGCAATAACTGCAAGTTATTGTACTTAATAATGTGCAATAACCTGCAATCTGACTTAATAACGTTTGTGGCAGTAAATCTCCGCACCGACTTTCAAATTGCCTGTTAAGAGGTGTTTTTCAATTTCTCCCATACGACAAGCAAAAGCGGGTTTAAACTTCTCTATACTCGTTTATGGACTATCTATACGAAATAATGAAATACAAGGATTTTACATAAAAACAAATTCCTCTTTTCATTGCAAATATTTATTCCTTTTTTAAAATGCTGTTTATTACCCGATCCATATCTCATATTTCTGTTCTTGTAAAATCGATGCTTGTACGTGATGATTTTTATAAATCAAAAGTTAAATCAATATTTTTTTCGATTTTAGAACATTTTGCTATCTAAAACAACTCCTCTAGATAGTTTACCAACAATAATCATAATATTATGTATATTATTTCTCCTTAATTATGAAATTAGTCTGCTATAAAATATCATAATTTTAGCAAAAATCAGATTAACCATTAAACTACTTATAAAATAGACGATTTATTTTATAAGTAATAATAGGAATTTTATTTTCTTAATTGCAATATAATGTAAATGCTCCAACAATAAATTTTGCCCAAAAATGATCAGTAAAACATATCCACATATAAAAAATCTATTGTTAACTATATTTGACAATAGTAAAAATAAACTTATTTGATGAATATTCTCTGTAATCATTAGATGAACAAATACGGATAGAATGATATGCAAAGCTTATAGACAAAAATGAAACTTCGAAGTTATAATGTTCATATTTCTTAACACGAATATGATCGACTATAAGATTCATCATTCATATGAACATCAATAACAAAATATCGAACAAAAAAAATTGTTTGACAGGAAACAAGGTATTCTTCTGCATTTATACAATTCTAGCGATGCAAATTTCCTACTGGAAATAAAACATTTTATGATTTTTGTGGCATTCGATGTTACTTTTCCTTCTGGAAGGTGAAAGGAGAGACGCAATTTACCTCTCGAAACTGTTAGAAATGCTGCATAAGGTTTAAGTGTGAAAATCTAGTCAACGAATATATCCAACAAATGCTCTTATTTTCTAAAAAAATCATCATCTTTCTAAAATTTATTTGATTAGATGAAACCAGATCTAAACGTAAGCAAGCATTGCGCAATTCTCATCACAGTATAGGGAAGCATAGGAGAGATATCATGTCTATATCTCACATACTACTGTGTCCAAAAAGTAAGACTAACTTTAAATTTAAAACTCCTGGTCCTTATGGAATTTCAATTTTTTTTATTTCTTCGGTTGCTGGCACTGTCCTTGACATCAGTGTGAAATTTGATGTCAAAATATACATTAGTGTTTGAGTTAAGCTTGGCTTTGTGAGACGCTAAAACTGACTCCGGCGAATTTTGAAATGCCTGAATTAATTGAGCAAAGAATTAACGTATAGGATGCTGCAAAAGGCATTCGGTGAGCATTCCTATATCGGAAAGAAATGTTTAGAAGTGGTATAAACTGTTCAAAGAAGGCAGAGAACGCGTTGAAAACGAAGAACCCTCTGGTCGACCATCCACCTCAACCGACGAAGCTCACGTCCCAAAAAATTAAAGCCGTCGATTTACAATAGAGACCTTTCTGATGATGTTGGAATTTCAAAATTCGATTTTTAAAGATATTTTGGGCCTCAAACGCCTCAAATCTTGATTGGCACCGAAAACACTGAATGCGCTAGCTCACACTGCATTGATTCTTCGTGACTTTTTCGCCAAAAATGAAACCCATATCGTTCCACAACCACTGTATTTACATCGTGCGACTTCTGGCTATTCCCTAAACTCAACAAACCACTCCGGGGACACCATTTTGAGTCGATTGAAGAGATTCAACGTGAATCGCCGCGCGTTTTGAAGGCTATCCTTGACGATGACTTTTTAGCATGCATTGAGGATTGGAATAAAAGTTGGCATAAGTGTATTGTGTCCGGAGGGGATTACTTTGAAGGCGATGAAATAAATTTGGAAGAATAAATAATTGGTCTTCCTTTTTGGGCACAATAGTAAATTATAGGACCTCTCGCAACCTCGACCTCTCTGGGCGTCTACCTAACATGGTCTGCACAGACAATCAAACTTCCATTGACTGCAATACTGATTAATATTTTTTCGAATGTCAAAAGATTGGTGGGTGGCCGAAGATTCTTCCCAGATGGAAGCATGTCAAAAGTTAATGGTTAGGCTGAATCAAGATATCAGCTGATCTACTCATCTATGATGCAAAATTGATATTATCTGCTCCATGCTGACTGAGGTGACCAGCTTGCAAAAGGTAGAAAAATGCAAATAGCAGATCACTCTCATGTACTGTTTTGGAAACAACAGCATTTGGAACAATAATTCCTGTTGTAATTTGAGTGTCACGAGATAGTTAAGAAAGTATTACACTCCTGTTATGCTTTACTAAAATGAACAAATATTAATTTTTAAAAGTTATCATAGTTCTGGAATGACTTTGAAGACGCCTTTTCCTACACATACGGAATACTTAATCTTTATTCATAATTAGACTCAACACTAGGCATTACATCTAAATCTGTATAAAGAATGTGTGAGCAAATAAAGATCGAAAAATGCCAAGCGCTCTTTTAAAACCTGTTCTTAGATATACACAGCTCAATGTGTTCGATACTAGAGATATACATCTTTATTAAAAAGCAATAATTTTACCCTTTATTCAATTACTAAAAAAAAAAAAATCCACAGAATATACAAATTTACTTAATTTTGAATGAGTGTAAATATTGCGGAAAACCTAGTTCAATACTTGAATTTATATATTATTATTAAAAAATGAACACAAAATTTAAATATATTAATAATATTTAAACATTTTAAATTATATGCAGTCGAATCTTTAAACGAAATGTAATTTATTTACGATTCATAATAACAAAATTAGATCATTTATGATGAAATGTATTTAAATTATTTATAGCTAAATGAGAACTTATGAAATTAGTTAGTAGAGACGTTCGAATGGCTACGGTGTTCATTTTATGTCCTTTTTTATATATATTTTAGGTGCGACGATGATTACACGGGACACAACTGTGATGAAAAAGTAAAAAGAAAATTTGGTAAGCATTTAATCATGAAAACTTTTATTATTGTTCATCAGTTATCGGGCGCTTTAACGCGAGTTTCTGGCATTAAAAAGAAAGATACGTCTTTGATTTAGCTTTATTCTGGATACATCTTCTTTAGCTAAATTCCACCACATTTCGATAAAAACTCTTCCCCAATATAGCACAAATAATATTCATCCCTTTTTTCGTCCTCTCCGGAAACAGCAAAAAATTTTCGACGTGCTAATTTATCGTCCCCATTTTAGGCACGGACATGAGATTTCGATTTGTTTTTTACCTAAATGTTTCAAACCAAACAAGTCATTATCGGTTTTATTTTGGAAAAACAATTTTTATTAAAATTAAATTTTCACTTGTATTAGAAGGAGTTTTATTAAGGAAAATAAATTACCATATTTTTTTGAAAACATAGATATTTAAGATATCTTATATTAAACAAATATATTTTATATCTTTGTTTAGTATCTATATTAAACAAAGATTTTTTATTCAAAGATATCTTTTTTAGATTTAAAAATTAAATATTTTAAGATAAAAATTTCAATGTTATACTATGGGTAGGTTGAACCTTTTTACGATATACGATTTTTTTTAATGAGTTTAGATCATAGATAAAAATATACATAAGTATTTTAAAAGTCCAAAATTTTAAAAACATTCGAGCCTATAACACCAAAATATGTAATTAAGAATTATCGATATTTTTGAAATCGTTTCTAAATTTATGGATATACAAGACAATTTATTTCACGGAATAAAGTTTTAGAAAAGTGGTGGAGGATTGAAAATTTCTGAACGCATTAATATATGATATAAATTAATTAATTGTATACAAGAAGTTTAAAAAAATATTGTTCCAACTTTCACCTGCAAATGACATTGTGCCATTACAACATTTCTTTATGTTTTACCTTTATAGCAAAATAGAAGATGCGTGATTCAACTCAATCATATGATTCGTATAATTCAATTAAATTTTAAAAATGATTGACAGCAAAGAATATTTTCATATTATGGGGCCATAGGTAAAAAAAAATGAAATAAAATTGTGAGAGAGTGTGAAATCTTTAATTTAAACCTGAATTTTTTTTAGCACTTTTACAAAAATTTAATCATATAAAGCTAAAGTTTCAAAATACAAGACGATAATGCTAGACAGCACAGAGCTTATTTGGAGAAGAATTTAATTCTTCGGGAGAATATTGGTCGTGTGGGTTGGCCGTGTGATTCCCCGAACTATAACCCAACTGAACATGTTGGAGATGCTCTAGGGAGATGTAATACTGCACTCCCCCCCAGTAAACTTTCTGGGTTCATCAAAATTCTGTGAAACATTAATGAACTTTGTTGCCATTTCAGTCAATAAACACCATTTTAAAATCTTGGGATATCTCTAGCTTGCTTCCATGGTCATTAAAGTTGATCACCCTTTATATAGAGGCGGATCACACATAAACTCAGATACTATATCTGATGTGCCAACGGCTATATCATGCTGAATATACCGGTTCTCGTTAGATCACCGAAGTCAAGCATCATTGAGCGCGGTCAGTACTTGGGTGGGTGACCCCCTGGGAACAACGCGTGTCGTTGGCGTTCACAAATTTGCGACCTGAATGGCCGAGTGTCTAGCGCTCTGGCACCTCGGTGCCACAGGTTTCGGGTTCGAAACCCGGCGGTGCCATGGATGTTTGTAGTGGTTCGGAATCCACTTTAAGCCGTAGGTCCCGGTCTCCTATGACTGTAAGAGCGTTGTCGAGCCAAAGTCAGACTTCTACCTACGGGGGTGCTCCAGCAGAACAGAAGCTGCACCCCTCTCCCCTCCTTCCGTGAGGGACACGACAAAAACAACTACACTCAAGAGCCAAAACATTATGACCACCCCTACATTTTGCAATGAACTCGCCTGGATGACGTGGAAAGCACGTGATCAGGTGGAAGTGGTATTTAACTGTTATTAAGTGGTGGTATTAATCCATGCCAAGGCGGGTTGAAGCTGTGTTGCGCGCCAACTCGTTATTGACAGGTGGTCATAATGTTTTGGCTCTTGAGTGTATATCTACTTGTTATGCTTCAGTTTCAAAACTAGGATGTTTTTTTTTTTTTTTTTGTGTCTAATTTCTGAAACACCGATTAATGGTTTCACCCCATTTCATTAAGTTTCAAAATAGAAATTTTTCTGGGGTTTTTTTCCTTACTTTTTGAAAAC
The DNA here is from genome assembly GCA_021605075.1 of Caerostris darwini. NCBI lineage: Eukaryota > Metazoa > Arthropoda > Arachnida > Araneae > Araneidae > Caerostris > Caerostris darwini. The sequence goes on along the minus strand of BPLQ01005723.1, from coordinate 59,166 downwards.
TTCTATTATAAGCGTGAAATTAAAAAATCTCAATGATGCGAGATGTAACCTTCGTGTAATAATATATTTCTTTATAATTCGATGTATTCGACGATTTACCACTTGCAAATCTCTAAAGGAAAAGTGCATTAACATATAATATAAAACAGGTGTAACACAAACAAAGCTTTTGACAGTTTACACCGAACATATTTATATAAATTCAACACAAATACAAGAAGAAAAAAATAAAATATAAATTGTAGTTTAAAAGTCAATTTTATTGTCCAACAAATCTCAGTTGTCTTGTCACACAATGTGTTTCATGCTTTAAAATAATTTTATGGAATGATATTTAAATAGAAATTTTTTCCTTACTTTTTGAAAACTTCTATTATAAGCGTGAAATTAAAAAACCTCAATGATGCGAGATGTAACCTTCGTGTAATAATATATTTCGTTAGAATTCGATGATTTACCACTTGCACATCTGTACCATTACCAAAAGTCTGTATTTATTATCTTATATAACCCCTTAATAGTTTTAGAGGCTTACCTTCTTTGGGTTATTGTGCCCGTTTCCATCAACGTAATAATGTGCCTAATTCTTATTGGAATATGTTGCCTGGTATGCCAGATCAAAAGGTAAGCTATTCAATTCATTAATGATTTCACGATTTATAAGCATAAATGCTTTATTTTTATATACAAAATGAAAAATAGTTATGAATGCATGTTGTTTTTTTAAATATATTTTCTCTAGAATTATTATTTCTTACAGATCCTTCAGGTAGTTGGTTTATTGAAGCTGTGGATGTTGATTTGCATAATGAATAATAAAAATTGTTGAAATTCATGTATTATCTATTTCATTGGGATAAACCTTTTCAATTTGTTTGTATTTCAAATATTGCACACTCTACAGGTCATACATTATTTATTAAATCAGATAAATGTACAACATCTTTAAAAGAATATTTTGAAGTAATATACATGAGTATTTTTCTTGAATGCATACACAGTTTACCATATGCAAAATTTGATTTTTAAATTATGTTTAGAGATTTTTTTTTCAATATAATTTCATACTTAGTAAAAAGGAAACCAAAGATTCCAAACATGAGTTATACGACATATATGGATTTAAGGATTTTAAAGAGACATATATGGAAAAAAAGAAAAGGATAAAATAGTTTTTTTTTCTTTATTCGAAAGAAAATAATTCTTGTAATAAATACCTTACATAATTATCCATGTGAGAAAAACAGAATTCAAAATATATGACTTACTAAAACATTATAATGATCAAAATAACCTAATCTTATAATCCTAAAAAGATTTTTGTACGATTTGAGATCTTCATATTTGCTAGAGAGATGAAAATCTTGATATGTATTAAAGTTAACTTTTAATTTAGAATTCTATAAACCTTTTTTTAATTTAAATATATAAATTATTTCAAATCCTTTTCATCCACTAGCATACACCAATGTAAGATGAACTTTACATTTTGTCTACTTTTGTTAAAGTTTGTATTCTTTACAGTGCCATAACTGTTATATTTATTTTTTATGTTTAGACCATAGTATTTCTCTTCCTTACAATTTTTGTTCACATTTCAGGTGATTATTTACATTTGAATTGATTTTTATTAAATTTCCAAGGAAGAAATAATCACAGATAACGTGCAGTGCTCTATAAAACGTAGCACCAAATTTAATGGTTTTAACATATAATTCATGAATTATAAGAAGGAAACCATGTTTACATTTTTTGATAATTCAATCGAATCGAATTCAATCAATTCGAATTTTGTCAATTATGTAATAAAATTTCTTTATTTTAATTTTAAAAAATCAGACACTTAAAAAGTTGTTGAAATATGTAATTGATTCACACAATCATCAAAACTACTAATATAAAATTAATTGACAAACAATAATGCTTATAACTGAAAAGACATTTATTACACATATTCATTTCTAAACATGCAATAAATATGAAACAAGTAGATCATAAAAAGTATTTTCATTCCAAAAAATTCTCCTTAGAAAGATGAAAAAATTATAATGAGAAGCTGAATGGCAATGTAGAAAAAAAAATTAATGTTCAATTGATGCATTTCATTATAGAAACTCGTTTTGTCAAAAAAAGTTAAGACAAAAATTTTGTCTTGGATTATATTTTCTTCAAGAGTTTCAATAGTGCTCATAAGGTTGTTATGCAGTTTTGATAAAAGTCCTGAAATGATGCTATTGATTTAAATGTGATGAATTATTGAGTTTTCCTGCTCGCTCTCAATTGTTGGTGAAAAAAAAAGAAAGAATATTTATTTATTAACTTACAATCGAAACACATAAAATTTAAAAATATTGTGTACAAACAATACTGCAATTAACTTTTTTTTTTTATCATAAAACTTATTTAATTTAATCATTGACTAAATTAGTTTATTGACAGAAAATGACATTTTTTTAATACAGGAGCACATAATTTTATGATATTTACCATTAATGCTCCAGTAATCTGGCACATTCAGCAATACGCAAAAAATATTTCAAATGATCTGCTGCGTGATTTTTACAGGAATAAAAACTGATAGAAATGTCTTTCATGATTTTTTGAAGTATCTGGACCACTTTTATTTTGCATGTGAGAAAAGCAAGGTAAATACAGATAGAAGCCAACTTAATGATAACGAATCATATTGTAAGAATCATGTCAATGTACTATTTTATGTTTGTAATCGTACAGATATGGGGCAATAATATTTTTATGAAGTCCACAACTTGTTTTTTACCGACAATTGAACCAACATAGGACCTGCTAATTCAATGATAATAATAAATATATGAATTTCGTAAATTGATCTACTATATGAAAGTCATTTACACTGAAGTGACAAAAGTCATGGGATACCTCTTAATATCGTGTCGGCCCTCCTTTCGCCCGGCGAAGTGCAGCAACTCGACGTGGCATGGACTCAACAAGTCGTTGGAAGTCTTCTGCAGGAATATTGAGCCATGCTGTCTCGATAGACGTCCATAATTGTGAAAGCGTTGATGGTGCAGGATTTTGGGCACGAACAGACCTCTCGATGATGTCCCATAAATGCTCGATGGGATTCATGTCGGGCGATCTAGGTGGCCAGATCATTCGTTGGAATTGTCCAGAATGTTCTTCAAACCAATCGCGAACAGTTGTGGCCCGGTGACATGGCGCATTGTCATCCATAAAAATCACATCGCTGTTTGGGTACATGAAGTCCATGAATGGCTGCAAGTGATCTCCAAGTAGCTGAACATAAACATTTCCAGTCAATGTTCGGTCCAGTCGCACCAGAGGACCAAGTCCATGCCATGAAAAAACAGCCCACACCATTACGGAGCCACCACCAGCTTGAACAGGGCCTTGCTGACAGTTTGGGTCCATGGCTTCGTGGGGTCTGCGCCACACTCGAACCCTACCATCAGCTCTTACCAAATGAAATCGTGACTCATCGGACCAGGCCACGGTTTTCCATTCATCTAGGGACCAACCGATATGCTCACGTGCCCACGAGAGTCGCTGCAAGCGATGTCGTTCTGTCAGTAAAGGCACTCGAGTCGGTCTTCTGCTGGAATAGCCCAAGAAAGCCAAATTTCTCCGCACAGTTCTAACAGACAAGTCCCTTGTACGTCCCACATTGATTTCTGCGGTTATTTGACGCAGTGATGCTTGTCTGTTAGAATTTACGACTCTTTGCAGACGTCGCCGGTCTCGGTCGTTAAGTGCAGGCGGTCGACCACTACGCTGTCCGTGGTGGGATGTTATACCTGAAATTTCATACTCTCGGCACACTCTTGACACAGTGGATCTGGGAATGTTGAATTCCCTAACGATTTCCGAAATGGCATGACCCATGCGTCTAGCTCCAACTAACATTCCGCGTTCAAAGTCTGTTAATTCCCGTCGTGTGGTCATCATCACGTCAAAATCTCTTCACATGAATAACTTGAACAGAAATGAAAGCTCTGCGAAAGCACTGCGCATTTATACCTGTTCTACGCGATGCTACTGCCATCTGAAAATTTGCATATTGCTATCCCATGACTTTTGTCACTTCAGTGTATAATCATGCCGTAAGTGACATATCTATAATACTGTAGATATTGTGACTTTTGAACTGAACCCTGGCAAGCACCAAAAAAGCAACATGAAAATTTAAATATTCATGTCTTTACTTACTAGGTTGAATGATATAGGTGGATGGACACGTGTCTTTTTAATCCGAATTCTAAATTCTATTCTAAATATTTTAATGGTAAAAAAAAAGTAAACTTTAATTGTGTTAATATATTGATGTAAAAAATTGTAAGCTATAAAATTATTGTAGATACATTGGTATAAAAAATTAAGAAATAATTTTCTTCTTGTCCTAACTTCGCAAAACAAATATCCGAGATACAAGGAATTCAGAATATAAAGACAGCATTTTGTACTTAAGAGATGAAAAATGTATACGAAATCAAAAATGAGTGTAATCAAACAAAACAAAGAGCTTTGCCAAAAGAGAAGTGTCGGTGCATAAGTTTGTCTGCACAAGAAGGAGAACAACAAACAACTTTCTCTTAGTAAGGAATATGACATATTTTAACTGCAGTTCAATGTTCTGTAATGCAATTATTCTCCTCTCTGCAATTTTGCATAATTCAACCATTTTCAAACTGCAATTCAGTACTCAGACCATTTGAGGATTATTACTGAGGTGAGATTGTTCATTCCTTAAGAAAATATCTGTTTTAATTGTTAGTTGTCTGGCGGAAATAATCGTTCTAAAAATCCTCTCTTCCAATCAACCAACACACGTTCGAAAGAGTTTAAATCAGGGAAAATATCGGGGCTGGCCAATCATTCTTCCCTTTGTAAAAGTATTTCACAGTACAATACAGTGTAGCCTGGCATTATTGCCTATAAAAAGAAATCTGCAATAATGGACTTCGGAATAGATGTACGTGAGTGATTACTTCTGACGAAAGTGATCTCTGGTAATCATACCCCTGTCGAAAATTTGGAGCTCAGTACACCTGTTCATTATAATGTTTCCACAGAAAAACACACCAGGACAGTCGTCATTTTCTCTTTATGTAATTTTAAATAAATAAAACCATATCAGGCAGTGCTAAGAATCGTTTTTGAATTGAAATAATTATCATCCATCAAGAGAAGTCTCCATTTATAAGATGTCTAGTCTCTGTGTTCCTTACAACTGTCTAAACGGTGGCGCCATAGGTAACTATCAATGGAATGCAGCTTTTATCGAAGGGATAGGCTACAGATAAATTTCTCATTGCAGTATACAGCTGTTGCTTCCACTTGATTATCAGCTTGAAAAATAATATATCGGTCATATACTGTAATTATGTGTCTTGACCAGCTACCACCATCTATTCTTACATTTCTGTGATTTGGGAAGCTTTCAAGTTCGTGAAATAACACTATTGGGTCAAATAAACCAGATGAATTCTTTCTATCTATTTGTAGGTAAAAACTCACTTAAATAGCCCTCTCGCATTGGCTGCAATCATGACCTCACATGTGATGTGCATTTGCATAATAGCAGTATTTCAATTGAATTAGGTTTGCAATGCTTAAAAATTGCATTTAATTAAATATATTTTATCATGGCTCTAAAATAGGGTTCATAGTTGTTTCATATAAAATGTTTAAATTTGTTATAGGTAAAATAATTTATGATATTATTTGTATTTTATCGTATCGATTTTATATTCTTTTAAATATTGTAAAAAAGGTTATGACTAGTCCCTCTAAATCTCTCATGCAATCCTTGTATTTATAGAAGTCACTATTTTTTAACTTTCCACTGCTTTGGAAAGAATATGAAATTTCAATGTTTGTATTTACAATTACTTATAAAAACTTTTTATACCTTGATTTAGAAGTAGTTAATAAAATTATGCTTGAAAATATTCATTACTTTTTAAACAATGCTAATATTTATTTAAATAATAATTTTCAGGGTAATAACTTTAACAAATAATAATATAGCTCATGAAATAATCATAAACAAAATTATTTTACTTATAAGATTTATCATTGAATATGATCATCAAACTTTGTTCATCAACTGGTTTCCTCGTAATAACGTTTTAATCTGAAAAAGAAAAATTTTTAAGATTGATATTTTCAGTCTTTCCTCTTGTCAATAGATTTAAACTTAAACTTATTTTTAAGAAAATATTTCGATGCAAATACTTTTAATAAAATCTTTAAATTACTATTACTATTTAAATATTTAGTAAATATTAGGTTATTAAAACCCTTCGAATTTAGAATGTTTATCTTATAGACTGAAGTTTCTCAAATAAATATAACAGCTAGGATTATTCAAGCTCATAAATTCAAATGATAATCATACATATTATGGAAACATTTATTAATTCATGTCATTGGTTTATATGAAAAGAATCAACCTTTAACATTGGTTATGTGTTTTATTTAAACATATATATATATATATATATATATGAAAATTTTAAAATTACAAATGTGAATAATTTCAATGAATATAAAACTCATAATAGTAATTTGGCTTTGACAATATCTTTGTGACATGTAGACTCATACTGATTGTTTAGTAATTATTTACTCAAAAGATAATAAATTGCTTAAAAAGATTAATTTAAGTAGGGATATTATATTAATTATTATTAGAATAGTTACAATATTAATTTTTTTTAAAGTTTTTTATGTTAAGTTCATATTTTCTAAATTTATTTTCTTCTTTATAAACAATAAAAAAATTCCATCATCTACTTATCTAACTAAATAAATCATAACTTATCTCTTGTAAGCAGATGACAATTTTTATTCTATTTTATTTTAGTTTAGTTATCAAGCAGTTTTAATTTTAGAATTTTTTTATTAAAATTATGCTGGAATATAGTTTTCTACGAGTTAAAGGGACATACAATTTAAGTATAGTAATGACCATATCGATTACTTGTTAGATGTACTAGTCAGATACATGCGGTGCAAAGAAATTTTGAAAACAGCATTGTAGAATTTTTTCTTTTCATATTAAGTAATTTAAAACTTAAATTACTAAAAATTAAAAATATTTTCAATATAATTAAAACCCCTCCAAAATTATCGTTTTTCTCTATCGCATCATTGTGATTGAATCTGCGAATTTTTCTCAAGATAGTTGGTCAGGCAATATCTCATACTTAAAAAGAAATTAAATTATTTTTATAATGTATATTTTAATATTAATTGACATGAGAATGTCTGACAAAATGAGTTGCCATACCCATGAAATATGGTTAACTAAATATAAATCCCTTTATACTCATCATATAGCATTGAATTTTATATTTTTGAGTTCATGCATAATAAAAATATATTTGAAATAATATATTTAAAAAGGATTTATATTAATTTTATTATTTTTATTTTTTTTCTTTGTTATTCTTTCGTAATATTTTAGATTTCTTACATAAAATATTACATTTTCTTAATATAAATTTATTAAATGAAAACGATATGATTTTCACTGTATACAAATAAAGGAAATAATAAATAATTTAATAAAAATAATAATTATAAATATATTCACACAACAAATCAATACTCTATGTATTCTGAATAATATACATTATGTGTGTAGAAATATTTGATACTTACACATAGTATCTATGTATGAGGAATACAACTATTATTATCAGAGGAACGTTAAGGACTGCTAAAATAATTGTTGCTATTTTCATTCCATCATGTCCTATACAAGTAATAGAAATTTGGGTTTGAATTATATTAGCACCATTTCTTATAAGTGGTATTAAACGAAAAATAACTCTTAAGCTTACCTTCCTCACTCTCTTTTTCTTGACCACAATCACGGCCTGTATAGCCATCATTACACCTGCAAAGATAAAAATGTAAGCATTGTGGTAAAGAAAAATAACTGATAAAAATCTATAATTTAACATTACACCAAAAATAGTAAAATTCTTTAACCAAATAAAATAGGCATTTGAGAAATTTATTAATCATGCAAATTGATGTTTCTCAGTGCAGGTTATTTTGACTAGAGCACATCCTTGATCCTAAAGCATAGACACAGCATTGCCTATGGTACTAAAAATGTGAATTTCTATAATGCACTCCCAACTTTGACAACACAATTTGAGACAGACACATCCAAAAATAGCATCTAGGTAAGGTGTTCTTAAGCTTAAGAAATCAACAAACTTTTTAATGAACAAACTTTTTCCTTTAGTTTGTTTCATAAACACTCAGTAATGATCCAAAACGAGAACCACATTATAAAAACTGATCTAAGGCTGTGGATTCCAAGCGGCAAACGAATATCCAGGAGTGGTATGCAAAGTACCATTCGAGGGCACTCTAAATACTTAGGTTCACGTAAAATAGAGTTAGAACCAAATATTTATATTGCATTAAGGGAAAGAATTGCACGAAATTTTTTTTATATCACCAAACAAATGCAATCACATTTATATATATATATATATATATATATATAGTTTTTGCATTTCCTGTTATGTTACGGATTAGTTTTATTTAAATAGAGAATCTAATATGAACGCGATGCATCGAAGTAGTCATTCTTTAATTTATTTGCCATCCACGGCGCAACTTAATTTAGGTGGCTGAGCAAAATCAAACATTTTTATTATTTGCTTTTGTATGAAAAAAAAATTTATACCTCTTTGATCTATCCATCTTTTTGATCGTACACTTCAAACTTTATGAATGTATGACAAATGCTTTTGTTTTCATTTTTAAATATCTTCCTTTTCTTATTATTTTTTAATTCATATTTCAAACTGCTTCTTAATGAAGGGCAATGATTTTTTAATAGTTATATATTCTTCTTATAATATTTTTGGAATCTTTGGCTTGCATTGACATTTTTTAATTGTTGCAGTCAGGTAATTAAATTCTTTATAAATGTTGACACTTATTACCTTTATAGAATACAAAAGGCAAACCAAAATTATTGCATTAAGTTTTAGCTAATTAAAAGTTTAAATTTTTGAATTTCATAGCAAAGTCTTTACAAACAAGCATCCTCATTCAAATAAATGACCACTTTTGATAGGACAAGCAGCTGGCTTTTACCATTTACTGTCGTATGGCAGTTATTATTATAGCAAAGTGATTCACTTAAAAAGATAAAATTTAAATTCAAAGTATATATTAGAGATAAAGATTCAAAAATATTTAAGAAATTTAGCTTTTGCGTGAATAATTTATCTATGCAGTGAAACAACTACAGGTGAAAAGAAATGATACGAATTGCAGATATCTTCGTAAACATCTCAATTTCAATGGAAGGAGGCCACTGTTATGAAAGAGATCCATGTTACTATCATGATGGTGAAAATATTAAGATTTGTATGTATACAGACTTCTTACATCTATCTGAAACATTTTTATTTGTAGGAATAGACTCCAATAATTATTCCTTTATTTTTTTTAAATTTATGAGTCCTTTTATTCCACCTTTAAGTAATCACCTTTTGAAATGGAATACAAGGGTGGCCGTTTTAGGGATATTTTAATTTTTAACAATCTAATACAGAAACGTTTTTATTCAATTGGATTAAAAGCAATAAAAGGAACATAAAAATGCAACCCATTATAAAGTGAGCAGTGGTATTATGCAATTACTACACAGTGAGATTATGCAATTCCATTTTGAGATTACATACACAGTCATTTACATCAATTCCACCAGTTAAAAAAATGTGTCCCACACATAATGCCACGAATACTATGAATAGTATATAAAAGTTAATTATTCAAAGACAAAACCTGCTTAACTTCAATAACAGTCCCAACCTAAAGAAATTTTTACATTTTCCTCGTAATTTTTTTTTTTTACAATTTGCAAGTAATGTTTTCCAACTAATAATCAAAGTCATCCAATGTTTAGCTTTTTAAGTTTTATTGCACAACAAATGCTAATTTTATACTTTTAAAACTAATTTTATTATTAGAGATTGTCTTCTTTGTTCTTCATTTTTTTCGTATAGGTTGCATAGGACGGTTTCAAACGCTAGGTGCATAGCATGAAATCAAATGCCCTATTTAACAAAATGACTTATTTGAGAAGTGCTCCCCGTAAAGATGTGGTATCTTAAAGAAGTTTTACTACTTAAACATACATTAAAATTAATGCTACATTAAAAAATAAATATTAGATAATCATATATATACTTTACCAGCAACGGTAAGCGGTCCCAAAAATTTCACATTTTCCATGCTTACATACCTTTGAATCACACACTTCTACAGAAAAAAAAATAATATGAAATAAGTGTTAAAATTTCAGAAACAATAAATTGATATGAATTTAAGAACTTTAAAAATAAATTGTAAAATTTTTCTTACCGACGCAATTACTTATTTTGGGATCGGACTTTTTTGTGGGAGGACGGAAGCCATCCAGGCACAGACACTCGTAACCTCCGTAAGTGTTCACACACCGCGTTCTGTTGGGACACGCTTTCTGCTGTAGGCATTCGTTTATGTCTGCAACAGTAAAAGATGTCAATGGAACTAATTTTTCACATATATAAAAAATAGCCTTGAAAAAGTCACTGAAAAGATTTTTTAAAATAAAGAATGAAAATAATATCAAAAAAAAAATATCTCTTACACGACTCACGCCAAAATCAGTACACAAGTGACTTCAGAAGTCAAAAGTAATGAAAAATATAATTCAAAATATTGTGCTCTCTGAGAAAATTTCGTTAAATTAAAATATTAGAAAATAACATTTTAACTTTGCTCTGTGGTCTACATCTAAAGTTACTTGTAAGTGAAAATAATTTCTATTCTATCCAATCATTTTCTGTCATTAGTCCTTGGACTGTAATATTAGAATCATTCACTGAAGAATACTATTTAAAAAGAATTACGAAAATAGGGAGAAGAAGCAAATGGAAACAAAATGAAAAGTAATAAAAATTGATCTATAAAATTTGTAATCTAAAACTATAACTGTCATACCATGACTTCAAAATAAAATATTGCTCAATTTGAAAAACTGTAAAACAACAGTTTTTTTTTATTGAGAAAAAAAATGTCCTTTTTCTTAAACAGAGATATTTTATGTAAACTTTGTGAACAAAGGAAAATGATAAGTCCAACAAATTTATTTTCTCGTAGTAGGAAACAATGGCAAATTAAAGAATTTTCCTTCTATGAAATCAGTACCACTATCTTGTGGGATATTCAATTTCACTCTGCATTACTTCCTTGTGATAATGTTAAAAATATGAATGCGTGTATATAATTATGTATATAAAATAAATTATGGTATTTTTGAATATAAAATAAAATAATTAGCAAAATAAATTTCAAACAATACACATTTAAAGTAAAACATCACTTGCTAATAAGATTCTCATGGATTAACTCCTCATATATTCCATCAAACCAATCTCATCAAATCTTAAACTAGTAAATCTGGGTTGTCTTTAGCAATAACGTGAATAAACATAAAATCTCACATCAATAAAACATCGCAACATTATACATTACTCGATTGATTCGTCTAACTCCAGAATCTTGTGAGAGAAGATATGACAAAATTACCATAAAATGAAGAACACAATATTGATAAACAAATCGAAATTTAAACACACATGAAAAAAAAATTATATCAATTACAATAACACACACACACACACACACACACATATATATATATATATATACATATATATATATATTAATAGCAAATATGAAAGGCTGCCCCTGGGATTGCGACTATTAATTCAGATAACAAATAATGAAGTTAAGCATCAATTAAGCAAATAAATTCTACGACTAATTAATTTTATTTAAATATAAAGAAACAATTTACTTAACAAATTCAAATGTTGTATTAGTAAATTCCAAAATATCTCAGCACAACAAGTTAAATTTATTAATAGCTCTAAAATCCTCCTGACTTAGCCGAAAAATTTCATGCAGTGTATCACAAGCACTGTTGGTCCACTAAATAAAAATCATGACAACACTTACCATTAAACTGCATGTCACATTTAGATGGAGTAAGCCTGCATGAAAAAAACATTAGTGTGGAGGGGAACTTCACCCTATAAATTTTTTACAGCAGAAGATTTTAAATGCCATTAGGTCCAACATTTTCATGAACAACTTCTTTCAGGATATCAATTACTAGTTCAATACTTAACAAAATGCCTGCATGCCATCCAGTTTATCGTTTACCTTTGGGGGAACATTTATTGTATATTGCCGGCTGGTTCATATAGACAGATACCAACATTTTTTTCATTCGAGCTTCCAGCACGTTTCCTTTTTCTCTTTCCTTCCATCTTTCCATCTCAAAGACTGAATTCATGTGTTCCATCCATAAGACTTCTTTCAACTCCCCAGTTAATTTTTATACCTCAATTCAATTTGCTTCATTGGCTAGAACTGCATCCAGGAGACCGCCTCAAGACAGCTATTTTTCTGGCGGAAAGCTTTGCATTAGTCTCAAGTAGATGGTCTCTGGAACCCCCACGCTGAAATTTCAGACCGTACGATCAATCCCTGCTGTAAAGATCCACTTTATTTCAATTAAATTATTTATTCATCAGTCCTGATTTTACTACTTTTTTAAAGTGACTACCATTGTGAAAGACTCTTTCACACAAAAAGAGAAAATCTAATTGGATAATTGGGAACCACAAAATCTCCACAGGGTGGAACTGTTCAAAAGCGCCTTCACGTCCTTTGTGAAGCCTACACTAAAGACATATACAAATGTATTCGAAGTTTTCATTACTTTCCCCAGTGACCCTCTTGGCAATTTTATTTAATTTTATATGTATAAAAAACATATTGAAAGTTTATATAATTCTAGTGGAAAAAAATATGACGCAACAATTGAAAATTTCTATTTAACTAATACATATATGTTGACAAAAATGTACAAAGTAAATAAAAGCAGTATGACGCAAAATATATAAAAAAATTTCAGAATAATGAACTTCTAAATAGTTTGAAAAAAAATAAATAAATGGATAGGAAAGGCATTTTTTCTTTCATCCTAAACAAGAAATACTGAATGTTCACATAAAAAAAAAAAAAATCATTTCTGTCAGTGTTATTGGAAAAAGCTAACAGCGATTGTAGAATAATAAAAAAATTTTTTTAAATTATAAACAAACAAACAAAAGAACAACAGAAACAAAAGAAAACTTATTTAACTTTAAGTAGCCTATTGCCTATTAACAAATTATAACCTGAAGCAATAGTGAAATAAAATAAAATGAATTAAATTTTTATTAATATTGCTAATTTCTGTAATGAATTCATTACTGTTAACCGATCCATCAGTGTAAAGTCCAAGTATAATTATTATTAAAAAGATTTAGATATGATATATTTTCCTTAAAAGAAAGTAATTGTTTAATCTTTTCATTAACAATATCAATTGCATCCAATTTATCATGCCAACCAAATGAAAAGTAGGGAAGATTCTTTTAATTGAAAAATCTAATCAACCTATTTTACAGGAACTGTGGGCAATACAAAAAGCATCCTGATAGATACATGCACAAATAAGCATGCATGAGGTCAAATTAATTTTAGTAGAAGAAATTGCAAATGCTGCTTTTAAAAACGGGGACGATTATGACAATGTACGTGAAAGTCTTGCATACATATGGATTTCTTTATTGTTATTTTCCTTGTATTCTCTAATATGGCACGCTAATGTGATCTATAGTGTAATGCTATCCTAAAATGTTTTAATAATATCTATAAGTCCTTTCATAGTACGATAATTGCTCGTTCCTGTCTGTTAGACATAGAGTTAATACGTGGAAGCATAAATTTCTGATAAAAAAATATTTTTGGTTAATTATGAAAATATTCTATACTTATTTCATTGTAAATAAATTCATATTAAAACTGCTTAAAAAGCTGATTAAAATATCAGTAAAACTTTTATCAAATTCAATACGAAATTTTTAAAAAATATTAAGAGAATACAAACAATTAATTAATGCTTCCTTACCTTTACATCTATGGATAACAGTAGTTGGATCAGTAAGTGGTCGGTAAATGAAGAATGACTCGAAACCTGGAGAGCAAGTACATTCATAATTGAAACCTTTTCCCTCGATCCTTTTGCATTCAGTATTAGGTCCACAGTTCAGTTTGTGAAGGTCATCCCTACATGGATCAGTTTCCGCGAATGTATCTGTAACATTACCAAAGATATAGAACACATTATCAATTGAAATACAATCAATTCATTTTGTCGAAGATTTAATATGCCTTCGCAATCTAAACTCATGTGTGTGAAAATTGCAACACCATGAAGGAATCGTCATAATTGAATGAAATTTAATACACAGTTGAGTGGTAGTGGTACAAATAAATGATTAAATGTTCAAAGAAAACGAACAATAACAAGAGATCGGAATCAGTATTTTGTGTAACCACCACGCGCCGCAATAAGTGCTGCTACACGACGTGGCAGGGAGTCAAACAAATTTTGAATGTCTGCCTGAGGAAGAGCATTCCATATTGTTTGTATGAGCACTCAAAGTTCGTCTGCAGAAGCAACAGGACGAGGATCACGAGCGAGACGCCGACCAACGAAATCCAACACATGTTCAATCGGCGACGTATCCGGGGAAGACGCAGGCCAAGGAAGAAGCTGTACCTGCCGCGTTGCAAAGAAGGATTGAACAGTCCTAGCGATATGAGGGCGCGAATTGTCCTGTTGAAATACAGCGCCTGGCAAGCTTTGAAGGAAGGGAACAGCTTGGGGCTGTAGAACTTCACTGATGTACCGGTTGCTGTTCAGATTGCCCACAATTCTTAGCAATTGAGATCGTCCATGATATGCTATGGCACCCCAGACCATAACTCCGGGTGTTCGTCCACTGTGACGTTCGATAATGCACTCCGGAAGGTGGCGTTCACCGGCACAGCGTCTGACACGAATGCGGCCATCATGGTACCACAAATTAAAGCGGGATTCGTCAGAAAACACGACATGCTGCCAATCAGCATGCCAGTCTCTATGCTGAGCGGCCCATTGTAGCCGCAGGCGGCGATGGTTTAGCGTGAGAAGGATCCTGCATAAAGGAGTCCTTGCACGCAGTCCACGCTGCAGCAGACGTCTACGAATTGATGAAGCACACAATGAAACACCTGTTGCTATTGACCACTGTGCTGCCAATTGTCTAGAGGAAGCTGTACGGTCCGTCAGCGCCATGCGGACCAGGTGTCTATCATCGCCAGCTAACGTCACATTTCGGGGTCCACTCCCGGATTTCAGAGTTGTCCGACACTCGTCCGTCCACTGCTTCCAAAGACGCATCACTGTGCTGCTGTGACGCTGCACACGAGTGGCTACTGCACGATAAGACAATCCAGCTTCACGAAGACCGATGATTCTCCCCCGTTCAAACTCTGTAAGTTGTTCAAATCTCGCTCTCTTTCGTCGAAGAGGCATAAGTAACAATTGAGCTAACGTTTAGCACTAGCAGATAACCATACACGCTTCGCTACAGCCGTCTATTTATTCGGATCCATCCGCCGTTCAGAGGGCGCTGCTCAGCATACGCATGCGCTACGGATTTGAAATTCTAATCATTTGCATATCATGTGGTAATTTGCATTTCCTGAAAATTTCAGCTCACTCACGTAAGTCCTTCATGGGAATAAGGACTTACGTGACATCTATTTATTCATGTAAGTAAGACATGTAAGTCCTTCAATTCTTTATTGCAATTAAATAAAGACGCATTAATATCAAAAGAAAAATCACCATATTTTTATGATAAACTTGATTATTTTAAATTATGCTTCAAAGCTGTAATCGTTTTGCAAAATACATGATTTTTTTTTTTTTTTTTGTATTTTTTTGTAAAATTTCAATATGGTTTAACATATTAACTAATCAATAAGCTGGGGAACTACTTAACAATTACTTAAAATTTTTGCATTAATATACAGAGGCAATAAATGAAATCCCAATACTATATGCTCTTCATAAAGAGAAGTTGTGAGGCATGCTTCCAAATATGAAGGATGACATTTATTCAAATTTTGCACTAGACTAGAGGTCGGCAACCTTTTGAGTCGGAAGAGTCAAAAATTACAATTTACAAAATTTCAAAGTTTTTAAAGAGCCACAAAATTTTTTCTTGACAGCAATAAATAGTACTCGCATAAATAAAGTTTTTTGATAAAAAAAAAAAAAACTAATCTATTTATTCATAAGAAAAAATATCTATTTATTCATATATAAGTAGTGTTTTTCCCAACAAATTAGATAATATATATATATGGCATTATTAGATAATTACTTATTATTTAAGTAAGTAATTAAAACAATTAAACATTTACTGACAACACTAACTTGTACTTCAATAACAAACAATTGAGCAAACAAATTTAATTGGAGCGTTGGCTTTGCATGGTTTTAGAAAGTTTGGATAAATTTGACTCATAACTTGTTGTTTTAAGTTTCAAACACGATTCTAAATTTTCATTTGTTAGTTGGCTTCTTACTTTACTTTTAATTATATTCATGCAAGAAAACGCTTGCTCGCACGAATATGTCGATCCCAAGATAGTCAGCACTCCAAATGCCAACTACTTCACCCCACTGTAGCAATCTGGAAGACTATTCCATGCGTCGTATATAAGTGCCTCAACTCGCGGCATTTCTTTTAAAGCTGACCACTTTTGTTGCGTTACGTACATGCATGTTTACACGATTTTTAAATGTTTTTTTTTATAAAATAAATAATATTTGCTTAACTAAAGAGACGCAGCTTCACATCCAAAAAGTCGC
Source organism: Caerostris darwini (assembly GCA_021605075.1). Classification (NCBI taxonomy): domain Eukaryota; kingdom Metazoa; phylum Arthropoda; class Arachnida; order Araneae; family Araneidae; genus Caerostris; species Caerostris darwini. The sequence goes on along the minus strand of BPLQ01005723.1, from coordinate 42,320 downwards.
ATGTGGCTCGCGAGCCGCAGGTTGTCGACCCCTGCACTAGACGAATAAGAGTGGCATTATTAGCGCCACTATGAACATGTAATTTATGATTATTCTAAATACGTGATGTAAACTTCGGGAGCATTATTTATTTTTCGGATTGGGCGTTGTCAGTTAGATTTGAGCTAAGAATGCTTTTAAGAAGACAATATCAGTGACATTCTGAGTTTAAGCGAGGCAGTTTTATAGGATAATAAAGATGTATTTTCTTTTCGCGATACTGAGGAAAGACTTGACAGCATGGACTTATTAGAGAGTTTTTGCATACCGTACGTTAATTACCGTAGGATATCCGTTAGCTTTTCGCGCATGCTCATAGGAAACATTATTACAGATACGCATGCGCGCTAGGGAGAAAAAGCTAACGGACGTCCTACGGTAACTAACGTACGGTATGCAAAAACTCTCTATTGTCTGTGCATGATTGTTAGCAGCAGTGGTCACAGGGAAGCTAATGCCTCAAGATGACCGGGTCTGACAGGCCATTAAGAGAGAAAGATGATCCCTGTATTTCCGCAAACGTGTAGCACATTGCATTGAATCGGTTGCAGAAATTCGAAATTATGTTGGAGCAAGATTGGCACAACGAACTGGAATGGATTACTTGAAAGAAAACTTCTGGTCAGATTCTCTAAAGCATACAAGCTACTAATAAATTTTATTTTTACCAGTATGCTTTACTTTATTTCAGCTACCACAGAAGTCGTAGTTTATTGAAATTACAAACTTTTGCCAAAATAATAATAATAAATGAAATCTAATTGCTTCCTAAAATGTCCTCTCTTTTTTCAGTTGGAAAATTTTTAAAATTTAAGAACTTGATTAAATTAAAGTCAACATAAGACGAAAATTAAAAATAGTCACATATTAATAATTGTCAAAAATAATCACATATCTATAAATAAAATAAGGAGAAAGAGTATTTTTAAGAATGAAAAGAATATTGTAATAAAATGTATAGGAAGAAAGTGTGTTTTAACTGCTAGGAAAGGAGCAATGTTAAAAATTTAAGATTAAAACAAAATTATCTTTTAAATAGCTCAAAAGTTTTCATTAACGAGAATTGAAATGTTTTTTTTTTCCCCAATGCAGCTGGCAAACAGACATGGACGTCTTGGATGCCTTCAGGCAAGCGCTGCACAGACGTTACTCACTTTGCATTACCCAGGGGGCGCGTGTAACTTAATGGTAAGCCACGGACGCGGAGTAACAATGCCCCCGCAACGCTCTACGATCCTATTACACCGGGATCTACGGCTTAAAGTGGTTTCCGAACCACTACAAACACCCATGGGCAAAGTCGGGATTTGAACCTGATACCTGTGGTAGCGAACGCCAGAGCGCTAGCCATTCGGCCATCAGGCCCGATAATTGAAATGTTAATTAATTTAAAATATTAATATCTTTAAATAAGAATAAGATATAACTTAATAATAACAATTATAATAATAAAAGGATATAATTTATGTTTGTTTTGTTGTTGTTTCTTATCCCACTTGGCTGGCCAAGCCCACGAGCCCATATGGACTCATGATTGAAGGGGAAGGAAGCAGCTTCTGTTGTGATGGAGCACCCGTAGGTAGAAGCCTGACTTTTGCTCCGTGACGCTTTTACAGTCATGGGAGACCGGGACCTACGGCTTAAAGTGGATTCCGAACCACTACAAACATCCATGGCACCGCCGGGATTCGAACCCGAAACCTGTGGCACCGAGCGCCAGAGCGCTAGACACTCGGCCATTCAGGTCCCAAATTTGCCAACGGCACGCAGTGTTCCCAGGTGGTCACCCACCCAAGTACTGACCGCGCCCAATGATGCTTGACTTCGGTGATCTAACGAGAACCGGTATATTCAGCATGGTACGGCCGTTGGCCTATAATTTATGAATTGCATTATGCTATCACATTCATCCATCTAAAAACTAAAAATTAGGAAACAAATTCTTTTTCAAACCTGATTTAAAATTCTTTTTATCTATTAGCAAACTGGGAGGAATAAAACACGAATTCTTTTCCGAAGACAAACAAGGAGCTTGCATCTGTAATCAATTTCACTTGTTCTTCAGGATTGGATTTAAACTGAACTTCCACCAGACATTTCAGAATATTATCAACGATACTGAAAATAATACTTGAATAATTAACCATATGTCTAGAAATATTAGCAAATTATTTTAGATCTTATTACTTAATAAGGTTATCCAGTATAAAGTTATAACACTGTTCATTATCAGTTTTACCCAAAATTGCTGAAAGATTCATCATCAATAATTGATTTTTAGAAACAATTATCAGTATAGATACTTGTTAATTTTAAATTTGTGTTAGGTATAAAAATATTTGAATGTTGATTTATCTATAATAAGTTTATAAACTACTAGAAGTAACTGAGTAGCATTTCAAAAATACGTAAAATATTTTTTAACTTAATAGTTAAAATATTGATAACATTGAATCAAGAAAGCCAATTGTAGTCCCAAATTCTCATTTATTGAGCGAAAAAAATAAGTTTAAATTAATTATTCTAGAAATAATTTTAAAATAACTTTGAGCAAGAATTTAATAATATATTTCAAAACATGAAAATGTTTTTAAATTTGCTATTTTAAAACTTTTAAGCCTTAATTTAAATAGACAAAGTGTTTATAACTAATGGATAAAAACTAACAAAATTAAAAATTGCATCACATAAGGTTAAATGATATTGGGGTTGGAAACTGAATTTTTTGTTTTACATTAAAATACAATAAAATTTGAACACATACATACAGAGCATATAAGCAACAGACGGTATTTGAACAAGAATTTCTACCCAATAGTAATATTCTTTTTTTACAATAAAATAATTTATTAATTAAAGCAAGTAATAGTATATTAAAAATGAGTTTAATTTTATCATTTTCCAAAACATTATCTATTTAGGATAGATGTACTTTATTATGTACGACCACCATTAAATGAGTTTTCTCTTAAGTAAACAGTAAGTACTTAATATAAAGTGACTTTAAAGAGACCATAAACAAGGAAAACATTTTAACCGAAAAGATCTTGAAATAAAAGATTAATTTCCTTTATCTAAGTTCTAACTTTATTTTTCTCTATCACTCCATTACCTTTGAAACAACAGTAATTTGTAAGGGAGAAAAAATACCCGATCACAATCGGCCATATCCATTTGATGTTATGGCAAAAAAATATTATTTTTAATCATCTAGCATTAAATAGGATTGAAAGAAATGATACAAAAATCACTGATTTATGAAGGATCAAGACATTCTAAAATATTTGGATGATAATACTATTTTTTTCAAACACTCATTTTTCATTATTCTTCTTTAAAATATTTCCATAAGAGTTTTTTTTTGTAGAAGAGGTTTAGATAATATGCTTTAATTTTCAGTCCCTCCCTTCCAGCTAATCGTCCTCGGTGCTCATTTCGCCTCGTTTAAATTTAGCAAATCACTTCTTTATGGTTGATTTTCCTGGTGCAAAGTCCGAATAATGTTTATCAAGCCACGCCTTGGCTTCAATAGTATTTTTTTCGCCAAAAAGCAATGCTTTATTAACACACGAAATTCCTTTTTATCCATTTTTTCAAACTAACAAAAGTTGCTTCCCTAAAAATGCTATAACTCACATACTAATAGTGCAACAGCTCTCAAATTTATACACGTGTCTTTTGAAGGTTAGGGCTAACTAAAATTCATATGGATTTAATACTAGTAACGCCATCTATGTGTCAGCCTATGAACTTTTCAACCCAGCTCAGAACTTTTATAGCTCTTTCTTATATTCTGTTAATTGTAATTGCAATTGTCTTATTTTGTGTTTTCCTCTTTCTTGAACTTAATGACAAACTCTCACATTTTTTTCTAATAAATATAAAAGTAGAGCATTGGATTAAAATTGAAGCATTCCGACATAAAATGTGAAAATAATTAATAAAATATTAATAAAATAAATATAATGTACATTTTAATAGAAAAAATATCAGCTTTTTTTACTTGCAATTAAATTAATATCTGATTTCAAACCTTTATTAAATATTAGTTTCACTAGTATTTAAATTTAATGACCTCACTAAATTTAATAAATCCAACAGTTTTTAGAACATGATGTCATTTTTTTAAATGACCTATTTAGAAATATTAGTTTTGGCCTCAAACAAGTCAAACCAAAATCTTAATTTTTATAGAAAAAAAAAGTGCTGAAGTTTGAAATATAAAAATTACTGACACTTTTTCAAAATTTCTACAAAGAGATTTTAGAAGACTTCATTGTTCTTCCAGGCCCTTAGGGTTTATAGTCAATATTATTATAATTATTTTTAATAATTTTGAAAATTGCAAACATGAAAATGGCTTTATTTTTTTTTCAAGTTCCATTATTATTATTATTATTATTTTAAAGATTTTTCTTCACATATTTATTGCACTTTGATACCTGAGAACTGCAGTATTACGTGGTAATTATAATAGGGGGAAAATGACCGATTTTCAATTAACAGAAGTTAGTGAATGGCTCATATCTAATGCTGAAAAATGAGATTTAATGTACAAAAAGGAACATAAACACATAAAATTTCACTTTATATTAAGACCTACGTTGTCTTAAAACTCATGTTTACTTTTGGACCTATCTAAATTTAATATAAATATAGCTTATAAGGAAAAGTTTATTATATACGATAAAATTAGAAAAGATTAAAATATCAAATGTGGATTCTAGTTCTGAATTTTCATGCTGACTCATAAAACTCTACTTTATATTAAGACCTACGTTGTCTTAAAACTCATGTTTACGTTTTTACCTATCTAAATTTAATATAAATATAGCTTATAAGGAAAAGTTTATTATATACGATAAAATTAGAAAAGATTAAAATATCAAATGTGGATTCTAATTCTGAATTTTCATGCTGACTCATTAAACTCTACTTTATATTAAGTCCTACATTGTCTTAAAACTCATGTTTACTTTTGGCCCTATCTCAATTTAATATAAATATAGCTTATAAGGAAAAGTTTATTATATACGATAAAATTAGGACACATTAAGATATCAAATGTGGATTCTAATTCTGAATTTTCATGCTGACTCATAAAACTCTACTTTATATTAAGACCTACATTGTCTTAAAACTCATGTTTACGTTTGGACCTATCTAAATTTAATATAAATATTACTTATAAGGAAAAGTTTATTATATACGATAAAATTAGAAAACATTAAAATATCAAACGTGGATTCTAATTCTGAATTTTCATGTTGTCTATCGATATTAATTTGTTAAATTCCATTCAACCATTGATAAGCTTCATTCTTTACTTTATTGTGTAATTATGGCAATAAATGATATTTTGAAATGATTGTAATTAATATAGATTTAAGTAATGCGAGTTTAAAATAACAACATTACCGACAATTCATAATATCTGCAAACTTGTAGTTATCTCCATACAGCATATGCATCTGAAAAGAATTACATTGAAAATAAATAATTTAAACAACAATTTTTCTGTTTTTAAAATAACAATAATTGAATAATACTAAATAAGAAAATAAAATAATTTATTGAAATATTTAGAATTCGTAAATATTATTAACAAAATTTCTTGTAAATAAACAAAAAAATTTTACTTTTATTTTTTTAATTACTCATACTTTACATTGATTAAATTGTTTGATTCAGAATAAAATTCTAATTTTTTTTTAAATAAAAGCATGTATTATTATTGAAAAATGCAGTTAAACTAAAACTAATATTTGAGAAACTTAAAATAATTCCTTAGGCATTACATATGCATTACTAGTTAAAAATAATAAAAGTTTAATTAAAATGAACTTTTATTTTATTCATTAATTTATGAGAGAAAAACATGTGTAGCAAATAATTTAAATTAAGAATATTTTAAAATAAATTAATAGGTTAAATTCAATACTAGGGTGCATATTTAAAAGGCTATTCTCTTTTAAAGAGTTTAAAAAGGTAGGCTAATATGCTCTGCAAAACAAAAAATAATTTAATAAATATAATTCTAATGAAATAAGGCATAATTTTTGTTTCATAAAGAATAACATTAAAGTTACACATTAAATAATTAGATATTACAAACTGTTATTATTCGCTGCTTTAAAATAAATAATTCTAAACTGAATTTCATTCAAAAAATTAGGAGAAATAACAGAAATTATGAATCTTTAAAAATATGCAAATATAGTCCAAAAATTTTAAAAAAGGGAATAAGAACTTGTATGAAGAAATCGATTCTGCTGTTATTTAAAATTTTCTCCTGGAAAGAAGCACAAAAATTGAATGCCACCAATAGATAACTCAAGTGTTACATCATCATGATGAAATATCAGTTGTAAGATAAGTGCATAAACTAAATGTGGTCAAATATTGAAGTGTGAAGATTTCATAACTATATCTATATTTGGTACTTACGTATTAACGCCACCGTAGTAGAAGTTGCGCTAATGCGCCAATAAAGAGCTGCCAATGCGCCAAAATAGAGACTGTTTTGAATCTATGTTAAACTCTATATCGGCCCATTTTCCCACCGAAATCCGATTGACTACTTTGTTTTTAAAAAAAGTATTTTGAATTTTGAAAAGTGTTTTGATTTTAAATAAAGTGTTTTATATATTTTATGATTTGTCACAAAAATTTTAAGTGTAGATTGGCGCCATTTAAAAACCGCCAAATCTGTAGTTGCGGTGGCGTTAACACGTAACTACCCTATATTTTATATCTATACCAGCAAAATACCTTGCCTACTTACTGAGATGTGTGGTTCCAGTGTAATGTTATAAAATAAGTACAAATGTATCAGTGACTTGTTACAGCGCTTTCACATGGAAATGCAAAATCATTTGTATAGCAGGAATATTCATAGTAGAATCAGATAATTCATAATGGCATGTTATCAGAAGCTTCACGTTTATTTTTAATATTCAAGAATCAATAATTTGATAAATCCTCAAAATAATTGCTTAACGTTGTTAAAAATTTGTGTTTGCAAATACTTTATTACTGTGCAACATTATATCTGCCTGTCGAATAAAGATTGCGTCTGAAAGAATCTGCTGTTTTAATTATAATTATCATGTATATCACACACACATATATATATATATATATATATACACTATATGGAAGAAAGTGACGGGACACGACACTATAACGATATAAACCCATATTTATTAAAACTAATAGGAGGTAGGGTCTCCTTTGGCTGCGATCACAGCTGCAACCCTTCTGGGCATGCTTTCCACTAAATTAGCCATAGTGGCAAGAGGAATTTCCTTCCAAATGTTTAACAGGAAGTTCCATAGTTCAGGCTTGCTTTCGGGGAGTGGGGTGCAGGCCCTCAACCGACGGTCCAATTCGTCCCAGAGATGTTCAGTTGGGTTAAGATCAGGGCTCTGCGCCGGCCACTCCATGCGTTTAACGTTGTTGTTCACATACCAATCAAGAGTCCTCCTTGCAACATGGCATGTTGCGTTGTCGTCTTGATACCAGCAATCATCCATACCCAAGGTAGTAAGGGCATGATTGTTGAGAATATCACAGTATCTATCGGCAGTCATCGCACCATCAACCTTCACCAAGTGGGCCAGCCCCATACCAGGAGAAACAGGCCCATACCATCAATCCTCCTCCACCAAACTTTACAGTTGGGACGACACACTCGGTCAAAAGGCGTTCTCCTGGTAAACGCCATACCCAAACACGTCTATCGGAATGGAAAAGGGTAAATCGTGACTCGTCACTCCAAAGGACGCGTTTCCAGTCATCCAGAGTCCAAGAACGGTGGTCTTTGGCCCATCGAAGGCGCGCTTTCTTGTTGGTTTTCGTAATCAAAGGCTTATGGGCCGCCGAACGTCCAGTGTAACCTAACTTATGGGCCTCGATACGAAGAGTCTTGGTCGAAACGGCCGCACCTGTGGCTTGTCTAAACTCATTAGCGATGTTATCCATGGATGTTTGACGGTTACTTCGAATCTCCCTGCCGAGCACCAGCCGGTCCCTGCTGGTGAGAACTGTAGATCGTCCACTTCGCGGTTTGTTCTGACAGTGTCCCTCAGTCTTGTAGCGACACACAACACGTGCTACAGTTGATTTTGAGCAGTTACGAAGACGGGATATCTCCCTAATTGACACCTTGGCAAGATGCAATCCAACCAACACACCTTTCTCGAACTTTGACAACTCTTCCCGTGGCGGCATCTTGACAAAAAACAACTCTAGTCGACTCCACAGAGTATTTATAGGATATGGCTGACACGTGATACCTATTATTCCCCATGTGTCAGCTGTATTGTCGACTTTTCTACTTTTCGAGGGGTGTCCCGTCAGTTTCTTCCAGATAGTGTGTATATATATATATATAATACATTTAAAATATTGTTATTAAAAAAAGTGTTTTTAAATATAGCAATTTACTCACAGATGCTCTAAGGTCTTTCCTGATGGCATCATAGTTAATGGAATCATCTTTAACCTCTGCCTTTGAAGGAGAAAGTAATTTTTTCAATGAATACCTATTTAATGCCAAAGGAAGTTCTCCACTATAAGATGCCCTTGCTATAAGTAGAAGTATGATAAGTTGTATTAAATCTATGATAATTATAAATCTACATAAGTTATATTTAAATTCTTTATCAAAGAACTGAATTTAATGTACGAGCATTTTATAAATGAAAAGTGCAATGCAACTAAGAATATAGATTTGATAATGGTAAAATTTTTATTTTTTTAAGAACTAAAGTTTTGATGTATGACACTTTTACCAAAACAACCCCCACTAAATGCTTTATCATATATTTAATTTGGATAGGGAGAAACTTTTATTTACTTTAAAAATAATTATAAATAGCCAGTTTAAGAGTATCAATACCTATAAATATATATCTTTAATAATGAATAACTGAATAAAAAGACAAAAAAATAGAATAAAAATAGGTAAAAAGTTATGAGACATACTCAGAACAAATCAAAGAGAATCTAACAACTATTGTGAATGACTGAAAAGCACGCACACTAAATTAAATGACCAAAAATAACGAACATCTTAAAAATTTTTAACTTTTCAGTTTTCCTGAATAAGTTTTTTTAGGAATTATAAGTCACAGTTGTTTCTTTAATTGGATTTACATTTTAATCATAATTTTAAAGTCGAAAAAAAAAAAAAACGGTCATGAAAATTTAAACAATTTAATAAATAAAACCTACCGAATTCAGTGCATTTTCCTTTTGAATCAGCAGTTAAAAGTGGTGGGCATTTACAAATAGCTTCAAATCCATCCATCTCACAAGTAGTAATCTTATCCTCACATTCTTCTTTTTGCTTGGAAACTTCACATTTGTCTGCATATAAATAAAAATAATGGGTACTTACGTATTAACGATACCTTGGCGACAGTTGCGCCAATAAAGGCACACGCGCCAACCGCAGCTACAGATTTGGCGGTTTTTAAGTGGCGCCAATCTACACTTAAAATGTTTGTTCCAAATAACAAAATATATAAAACACTTCATTTAAAATCAAAACGCTTTCAAAAAATTTTTGTTCCAAATAATCAAGTTGCTTTTCACAAAATTTAATCGACGTCAACTCCTAGCACCAGCAGTATATGAATCTCAAAGCTGTACAAAATGGAATTCTGCTTCCCTCAAACCAGTTGCCAGAAGTCCCACACGATAAGCACACTGACTAAAATTGCATTTCCAAAACTTACGGTCATGGGAATTGGGACATTTTCGTTGTTTTGGTAAAATATTTCGCTCCTGAAAAAATAAAATTGCATCTTGTTCTGTTTCTGGCATATCCCAAATATGCATTTTTGTAGCACTACAAAATGGCGTCAAAACTCAGCAAATCTGCAGCTGTTAGATTGGTGCCACTTAAAAACCGCCAAGTCTGTCGCCAAGGTATCGTTAATACGTAAGTACCAAATAATGTTTAGAAAAATGTTAATCGTACCATACTGAAACATATGAAGAATATATAATTATAGTAATTTTTTCATTATAAGCATGCAGAACAGTTTATATTTTGTAAAAGAAAAAGTGACTCTGCCTTTATTACTTGCATTTAAAATATTTTAACTCATCAAAACAGAAAAAAATGGAAGTTGTTCATTTTTAATGGAGAAATTTCTTGACAGTAAATTATTGTGTTCAACAGGTATTCCTAGTACCCCTATGAACAACTTGAGTGCCATTTCTCTATTTGAAGTACAATATACATTTCGAATTTTATTCATTCTCAGTAAAACCACTGTCCAAAATTTATTAAATATATTTAATATATGGTTATTGTTACGGCATGAATATGAATAGAGCCACAAGGTATAATTGTTGTTGTCGAATCCCTCATGGAAGGATGGAAGAGGGGTGCAGCTTCTGTTCTGGTGGAGCACCCGTAGGTAGAAGTCTGACTTCTGCTCCGTGACGCTCTTACAATCATAGGAGACCGGGACCTACGGTATAAAGTGGATTCCGAACCACTACAAGCATCCATGGCACCGCCGGGACTCGAGCCCGAAACCTGTGGCACCGAGTGACAGAGCGCTAGACACTCGGCCATTCAGGCCCCACAAGGCATAATTACTCTTGAAATATGAAATGTAAACTGACAACAAGGGAATTATTACTTCCGGATCTGTTGGTTGATTGAGCTTGCCTTAACAAGCAAGCAATGTACAAATTGACAGAATGCGTTTTTTTTATTTTTGTTAATAAAACAATTGAGTTTTACAGTGCATTGAGAGTATGTGTTTGTTTGAAGATCATATTATTTTTTAAGATTTCTTTCGAGGCTGCAGAAATCAGTTGATTTTGTGGTATTATTTCTTGATGTGTGAACAAAAGTGACGGTTTCGACTTCGTTTCGACGAGATGTTTGTCATTCATAAGTAGGAGTCCAGAGTGGGTGTTGGAATTGTGAGTCCAGTGATTGAGGTAAGAGCAATCTTCTTGGACTAATTCCTTCTAGTTTTCATTTGGAGTATGTCGGCTGACTCTAAACTAAATAAGAGACTTAAAATTCACAGGTGAAGAATCACGTTTAACAGTTCCAGATGGTATTAAAATTGTCCAATTGAGAAATATAATTGAGAAAAGTGATAAATTTATAAAAAAAATATTGAGTAGGTGAAAAATATAGTTATTATATTAATTGAAGAAAATTTTTTAAAAATAAGAGAAGAGAAAGAAATGAATGCAAAAGCAAGAGTTAGGGAAAATTAAACTTTGCACAATTAGAAAAAGAGCTAAAGTCAGCTAATGAGGATGATTTCGGGCTTTTAATGCCAGCTTATTTCTTAACAAACAGTTCCATTAATGCAATTATTGAACCATATTTAACTAATTTAATTGCTAACAACTTAATAAGTGGCAAGGTATAAGTAAAATTGTGCAACGGATATGGAGATAGTGTCATAGTAATTATTGGAACGTGTTACATCAACGCTGTAAATGGACGTTTGAAAAAGGCAATACACATTGGTGATTTGGTGTTGCTGATTGCGGACAATTTTCCGACTTGTAAATGGGTTTTGGATAGCCTTATTAATGTATTTTAGGGTGACGATTGAAAGATTCGTGTGCCTCAGGTGAAAACCCAGACTGGTGTCCTTAACAGGCCTGTCTCTGCAGTATCTTGCCTATGCTAGAGTGAGTAATTTCTAATGGAATGGAGTTTGTTTATGTTTATAGTGTAATGTAACTATCTTTTTTTTTCAAGGTGTTTTATTATACAAATTTATTTTATTGTACCATAATTTATTGAATGTTAAATAAACATGTCAATGGGCAGAATATACACTCAAGAGCCAAAACATTATGACCACCTGTCAATAACGAGTTGGCCCACCTTTGGCGCGCAACACAGCTTCAACCCGCCTTGGCATGGCACCTTGGCTTGGCATTACAATCTGCCCTCTATCAAAGTCGCTTAGATCCGCAGCCTTTCCCATCACACACAGAAGTGAGTGAAAGAATGATTCTTCAGACTCTCCAGCAGCAGTTAAATACCACTTCCACCTGATCACGTGCCTTCCACGTCATCCAGGCGAGTTCATTGCAAAATGTAGGGGTGGTCATAATGTTTTGGCTCTTGAGTGTATGTTACCACATGAATATAAATGGCGTCCTGAGTTATAGTACTCTTGAAATATGAAAATGCAATGAAAGATGAAATGCAAATTTGCATCAGAGGAATTATTACTTTCATGTCTGTCGGTTGCGTGAGCTTGCCCTAACAAGCAAGTGCAAAAATTGTTAGAATGACTGCTTTTTTAAAATTAAACAATTGAGTTTTATAGTCCATTAAGAGTGTGTATATTTTTGTTTGTGCACCATATTATGTTATAATTATAATGATGCATAAATATAAAAAGATTGCAAAAAGTTTTTTCATTTAAATCCATATTTCACACCCATGAAAAATGAGAGATATAAAAATTTTCAGTTGTATAGGAGAGATTTAAGGAAATGCAAGGATCAAGTTTATTATATATATAAGGAAATGTCACACAATCAAATATCATATGACACAATTTTTAGTTAATTCAGTAAGTACACAACATATTTTATAATTTTCCTAAAATGCTTCAGTTTCATAAATAAAATGATATTTTTTTTTTCAATTATTATTGAAGGCTCAACATTTTTTTTCTGACTACTAACTTGATTCTGTTATTACGAAAAAGTAACAGGATTAATGATAATTATGTAAAATATAAACTTAAAAACCGTAGTAAATGATTGTTACCTTTTAAATTCACCTTCTGAAAAATTCAAATGATTTTTATTTTTAAAATTTTTTTCAATAATTGTAATTTTAGTTTTTTATAATTTTTAATTTATCATTACAAATTATAAAAATTTTTTATTAATGTTTTATTACTATTAATTAACAATATTTCACTATTTTTTAATTATAAATTATAAATATCATATTTAATTATTTTAATTTTCACATATGAATAATTTAAGCAATTAGCAAAATATTTATTCCAATATATTAGACTGTATAAAAATAAAAGTACTTCCAACTACAATTCATTAATTTATGATTTCACATGCTTAATAGATACTTACCTTTGCAAATTCCATCATTGTCCATCGCTTGACCTTTGTCACATTCACATCTGTAACCATTAGCATGATTGAAATCTTCCACGCAGCGAGCTTTGTATTTTGCGCATGTCTTAGAGCCATCTCCTTCACTGCACATCAATTTTCCTAAAAATATTTCAAAATTCCCAAATCGATTTTCAGATGCAGTTATGGCCATTTTTAATGGCAAAAAATTCATAAAACTATTGTGTCTAATGTAATTGGTTATTTTTTTATTCTTTTTAAAAGCACTGTAATACTTTAAATAAAGAATAACAATAAAAGCAAATAAAAACACAATTTTGATACCCGATTATTTAAATTCATTTACAAAATTTAGAAAGACTAACCTATATACAGTCTTGAAAAATCTTTCAGCAAATACATAGAATTTTTAATAAATTTTTTTCAGTCAATACTTAGAATTTCTTTTAAATAATAATTCAATTTTAATGAAGCTTATGCATTTTTTGCTGACAACAATTTTTTAAAAAAATTCATGGGGCACTGTTTAAATATATTGAAAATATTATGAATATATCTGCACAATTTCTTATCTTATGAAAACAGCAACTTAGTTTAAGCGATTGATAATTGATAAATAATTTTGTGGGAAATGTAGAAAGAAAATATTATTAAAGATTTAAATTTAAGTATATCCATAACAGTATAAACTTGAATTCAAATAGCAGTTTAGATAATGTATTTTATTTGTTTTAGTTTATGGAACTAAACGAAAAAATTTAAAAGAATTTAGAAGAAAAAATTTAAAAGTTTGAAATTTAAAAAAAAAATACTGTTTAGAATTAAAAGTGGAGATTTATTAATTTACTTTTTAATTATTTTTCTTTAAATGTGATAGCAAACAAATAGATATTTCTTACTTTGGCAGGTGATTTCACTCTGATCATCTTTATATTTTCCCTCACATTTGCATCTGAATCCCAGTTTTTCATCAGCCAGACATTCATCATCGGGGCACAATCCTTTCGGAATTTTGTTTGCAGTGCACAAATCTACGAAAACAGATTTAGGGTATTTTTTTATTTTCAAAATTTAATGAAATATCAATATTATATACGATTTCATGATTCAAAATAAAATATAATAGATCATACTGAAGAGAAATTCATAATTTATTTTTTAACATTACTGTAGCGATGGAATTATTTAGACTACTTAAAATTTACACCATATAGCGCAAGTGAAGAAAATAGTGGACAATTGAAATTTCTTTTTTTAATAAATAAAGAATTAAGGGAATTTTAAATAATTTATTACTATACCTCAAATATGATTTCAACAATATATTAATAAACTTTTGTCAAAATAATTAAAATTCACTATTCTAAAACATTCAACAACAAAAAAAATTTTAATGACATGTGGGTGTTTTCTAGATTTTTTTCTGGTACGACAATATTTTGTATAATTTTTCCTGGGAAATTCCTGCAACTTCCCTCTAGGATCAAACTAACCTTTAACACGCATGTTGCCACAGATGCAAAATTGAATCTCTGCGTTTGTGATAAAAGTGACTGCCAAACACACAGCTAGAGTTAAAGACATTATGAGTTTCCTTTTCAATTGACTAACCTACTTCCTAAATTATCTCAAAACAAAAACAAATGCTCAATCATATTAACTGAGGAATTTATAAATTTTATTGAAATAATAAATTTGTCAATGATTCCTTATGTCACAATTTTAATTCCCATTTCATGATACCTTCATGTAAGTAACTTACCAACACAGGATAATCCAACTGCAACATGTGTCGATGGACAAACACAGACGTCTTTGGAATCTATCGTGACACAAATGCCAGCACCACATTTCTGTTCGCATTGTTTTGTAAGCTCATCTGGTTCTGAAGAAAAAATACAACTATTTTATGTTTTAAATAATTTATTTGCATGTAACAAAATAATTTTTTAAACAATGTTTGTTGCTGTTTAAAGAATTATTCTGACATACTCAATAAGAATCATTGTCTGATGAATGAAAAAACATATTTCTGATTTCGTTTCTGAACATGACACTCTCTAAATTGAATCACAGTCAATTTTTAGTCCTCATGTATAAATAAAACAATTTTAATTTGGATTTTTTTTATCTGCTTATGAAGTTAAATTGTAAAAGCATTTTGTAATTTATTAAGTATTTTTAATTTAAACTTGTGTCTCAACCTAATATTGTTGCTTAAAGTTTTTCATTTCTTTTCTTTTTTTTGTTTTTTCTTTGTTGCTATTTTTGAAATAAAATTCACAATACTGAACTTACTGCAACTCTTTCGATCAGATTGAAGCGTAAATCCAGGATAGCATTCACAATTTTCTGTACTGGAATTGCAGATATGTTGGCAGTCCATAGAACTTGGAATGTAACACAAGTTTGCTGGAAACAGATAGCATTCAACATTTGAAATTTAAATCAATGAATATAGAATAAAATGTTATTCAGTAAAGAATTAATGAAATAACTCCCAAAAGGATTTTAAAAGAGAAAATGAAATTAAAATTCACTATTACCAAATTAAAACGTTGGAAGTATATTTATTTTTCAATATACTTTGTAATATTCATAAAAAGCATTTAATTTCATTTTATATATATAAAAAAATTCTGAAACTGACAGAACTGCAATGATCTTATTCATATCAAATGTTAATGTTTCAAGTTAGCTATAATGACAAATAAAATTTCTGAATTAAATTAATTTTAAACTAACCTACAAAAATTAATAAAATGACTTATTTTTAAATATTATCATTGTGAGGGCATCTTATAGTGGAGAACTTCCTTTGGCATTAAATAGGTATTCATTGAAAAAATTACTTTCTTCTTCAAAGGCAGGGGTTAAAGATGATTCCATTAACTATGATGCCATCAGGAAAGACCTTAGAGCATCAGTGAGTAAATTGCTATTTTTAAAAACACTTTTTTTAATAACATATTTTAAATGTATTATATATATATATATATGATATACATGATAATTATAATTAAAACAGCAGATTCTTTCAGACGCAAGCTTTATTCGACAGGCAGATATAATGTTGCACAGTAATAAAGTATTTGCAAACACAAATTTTTAACAACGTTAAGCAATTATTTTGAGGATTTATCAAATTATCGATTCTTGAATATTAAAAATAAACATCAAGCTTCTGATAACCTGTCATTATGAATTCTCTGATTCTACTATGAATATTCTTGCTATACAGATGATTTTGCATTTCCATGTGAAAGCGTTATAACAAGTCACTGATACATTTGTACTTATTTTATAACATTACACTGGAACCACACATCTCAGTAAGTAGGCAAGGTATTTTGCTGGTATAGATATAAAATATAGAGTACTTACGTATTAACGCCACCGCAGCTACAGATTTGGCGGTTTTTAAGTGCCGCCAATCTACACTTAAAATTTTTGTGACAAATCATAAAATATATAAAACACTTTACTTAAAATCGAAACACTTTCAAAATTCAAAACACTTTATTTAAAAACAAAGTAGTCAATCGGATTTCAGTGGAAAATGGGCCGATATAGAGTTTAACATAGATTCAAAACAGTCTCTAGTTTGGCGCATTGGCAGCTCTGTATTGGCGCAATCTCTGTTGCGGTGGCGTTAATACGTAAGTACCAAAAAAAAAAAAAAAAAAAAAAACACGAAACTATACATAAACACAAATAGCTCATAATGGCAACTGAAAGATTTTATTAATTCATTTTAATGAATGGAAAGAAGGTTATTAATTTATAAATTATGAATTGCTTTTTCAAATTTATTTTAATTACCTTTTTGACATGACTTTCCGTCAAAATAGAATCCTTGTTTACAAGAACACTTGACATTTCCAGGGTCTGTTGGTAGGTCTTCACACACTTCATTCTCTCCACATGGATTTAAAGCGCAGAAATTTGCTGAAGATTCAATCAGAAGGCATATGATTACATTAGTTCTTAACTTACAAAGTTTCAAAATCGAGATCTTTAATTTAATAATTATATATTTTAGTTTAATAATTAGATATTTCTGTAAAATATTTATAAGATCTACATTTATAACAATATTACTATTACATTTTAAACAATAATATTTGGCAACATTAAGTATGTGAAATTCTATGCAAAAGTATTAAAATAAAACAATTGTTAATCTTTGCTTGCTTAAAATATTTAAACCAATGCATCCTGTTTATTAACCTTTGAACTCTCTTAAAAAGAAATGAATAAGAACTTATCGTAACTTTTTTTTACAAATCCATAATATAATAAATAATAAAAGACGTCAGCTAAAGTCAAAACGAGTCACATAAAATAAAACCTTTTAAAATACAGTAGAACCTCTTTAAGTCGAACTTCAATAAGTCGAAAACCTCCAAAACTCGAAAAAAATTTTTTGTTCCCTTATCTTCAAACCCCAAAACTTACATTACTCGAAAATTCAACCCTCTATATGTAGAAATAGTTAGTCAATCCCCACAAGCCCTTTTGGTATATATTTTCCCTCCGTGAGTCGAAAAAAAAATTGGACCTCTGTATCTCGAACATTAGAAATGTTTGATTTTATAACCTTTTTTACAACCTTTACAACTCGATCTTTTGAAACTAATTACCTCTATAGCTCGAAGAAAAATAAGTTACCGACTTTAAGGATTTTCCGACAATGCACGTCATTGTTTCTTAGAAAAGAAGGTATGAGTATACAGTAAATATAATAACCAATTCTATGAAATATTCTTATTATAATTCTTATTCTAATTATTGCTATTGAATTTATTTGAACTCTTTCTTCATTTGAACTTAAAGCAAATCTTTTGTTGTCGATTGCAAAAATATCAGAAGTAGTTTGGTTTCACTGCAATGCACATTTATTTTAACGACAGTATACGGATAATATTGTTAAAAAATTAGTACTGTGAAACGTAAACTGAAAACTTTGACTGTCGCTGAAAAGTTTGAAGTGCTTGAAGCTGTGAAAAGTTGTCAAAAGAAGAAAGACGTTGCTTAACAATTTGACCTACCAATGAGTACTTTGTCAACAATAAAAAACGAATCGGATATCATGAAAAAAAGTGAAAGCTGTCAAAGTTTATCCTGCAAAAGACAACGAATTGGAAAATTTTCCGGCTTGGAGGAGTGTTTACTTAAATGATTTAAGCAGTGTCGGAACGAAAACTTCAGTGTCAGTAAACCACTGTTACAAGAAAAAGTCGAAATGTACTCTACATCACTGGGAATGGCTAATTTCAGGGCCAGTAACGGATGGCAAGAAAAGTTCAAAAGAATACATGAACTTGTTTTCAAGAAAATTTGTGGAGAAAATGCAAGTGTCAACATTGAAACCTGTGACAAATGGAAAAGCGAATTGCAAGGCTTGGTTACATGGTTATTAACCTGACAGTATCTTCAATGCTGACGAAACGGGACTGTTTAAATGTCTTCCTGATAAGACTAACTTTTAAAAATGATTTATGCCATTATAGGGAGCTTAGCAACGAACGTTTGACTATTTTGCTCGTAGCAAACATGTTGGGCACAGAAAATCTCTCACCATTAGTCATCGGAAAAGCTAAGAAACGTCGTTGTTTTTCAAGATGTAAATCGCTATCTTTGAAATATGAAGCAAATACAAAAGCATGGATGGCTTCTGGAATTTTCAAAAACTGGATCATAACAATTGACAAGAGAATGTCTAAAGAAGAAAGAAAAAATCTATTATTCGAAAATTGTACGGCACATAATGATATTCCACAAATGAAAGCGATTAAAATCCAATATCTGGCTGCCAATACCACATCAAAATTACATCATATGGAACAAGGAAATTAAAAAAACATTAAAAACTTCAAGTCATTATACCTGAAAACAAGTAGTCAGGAACATGTTGGATAATATGGAAGAAGAAAAGAATTTTATCATAGATGTATTGCAAGCCATGGGAATGGCTGACAAACCTTGGCGAAATGTAAGTACGACTACTATAAAAAAATGTTATGTACACTGTGGTTATCCATTGTCATCAACAGAAG
Source organism: Caerostris darwini (assembly GCA_021605075.1). Classification (NCBI taxonomy): domain Eukaryota; kingdom Metazoa; phylum Arthropoda; class Arachnida; order Araneae; family Araneidae; genus Caerostris; species Caerostris darwini. The sequence goes on along the minus strand of BPLQ01005723.1, from coordinate 23,109 downwards.
AGCTGAAGCTCAAATTATTTCTATCCAGCCTCCTGCAGAATGGGATACATTGGTATCTGAAACAGGAATATGTTTTGAGAACTTCGTTACGTGCGATGATGGAGTTATTACTGCTGGCACATTATCTGAAATTATCGATTCAGTTGCTTAGAAAACTGAAACTAATGATTTAGATGATATAGAAGACTCCAATAATATAACATGTGCTCCATGGGTTTCCATGAAAGAGGCAAGAACAGCACTAAATGTTTTGCGGAATTTCATAGAGCAAACCAGCAACTCGGAATAAAAAGAATTTTCTGTTCTTTATAGCTTAGATAATGCTATAGATAGAGAACGATCGAATTGTCTAAAGCAAAAACAAAAAATAATAACTGACTTTTTTAATACATAATATTTTTAATTTTAAGGTTGTTTCGGAATTATTTCGATTTTTTTATTGTAGTGCATAATATAACTTTTAAGTTGCTCATAAACATGTTTATTACCCCTGTAACTTGAATTTTTATTTATTTTAATTCTCTAACTCAAAATAAGTTAACCTCTACAAGTCGAATATTTCCTTAAAAAATCTGTGTCAGTCGAAATCCTCCATAAGTCGAAAACTCTATAACTAGAATTATTTGGAGTCTCCCTTGAAGCTCGACTTACAAAGGTTCTACTGTATATCAAATAATGAATTGTAATAATATAAACACTGTAATTAAGTACAAATATTTTATCTACAGTGACAGTAGGAATTTTTTTACAACTAAAATGGGAAATCCCCAACCCAGAAATCTTCTAAAATTTTCCATCTTTAAGTAAATCCTTCTCATATCCTTAGATATTTTCTGTATTTTATTTCTGCAAATGTGTATGCGTTAAAATTATTGTTTTTATATAAATAGTTGGAAAAATTGAGAAAAGTATAATAATGATTGACATTTAGGACAATATGTAAAAATGTAAGCATGATAAAAACAGCGTAAATATGTAATTATAACAGCATAAATAATTGTTTTTTTAAAATTAATTTAAATTCTTTGCTACTTACGTACGCATTTCTGTGCCTTGTTTTTGATGAAATTTTCTTGACACTGACAAATTCCATGTTTGCAAGCTTCAAATTGACCTTTGCATTTTAATGACATAAATGGACATTGATCCACGACTGAAAATTTAAAAAAAAAATACAGTATGTAACAATTAAAAAATAAATATAATACAGAGGAACAAGAATAATACAAATCTATCAGATTACATAATATACAATCCAGTCAAATAACATTTATCTAAAGAATTTACTATCCTTATAACGCTTTATATTTTAATATGTAAAAATGTATAATTTTACCGTACAAAATATTGCATACATCGAAATATATTACAAATTTACTGTAAATTTAATAAGTATTTCAAAATTACAGTTCAAGGTAATTTTTTTCATACTCGAGATTTATTTTTTGAATTATTATGGAATAAGATTAAATAATGAAAATGAGAAATATTTATCAGCTTAATTTAAATTAAACTGATGCCAAAAATTTTAAGCAAATCTACATCATTGTTACTTATAATATTTTACAATATTTTCCCTATAATATGGTCATTTGATGCAAATTTACATAAACATTATTCTTATTATGTATATCTTTCTCAAATTATTTACGTTTTCAATTGTGTTAAGATTTAAAAAAAAAGGTATATAATAGGATTAATAAAAAAATTTTTTAATATATTCTTAGAATCATAATGTATCAATTAAATTAAAATACCACTTCAAAATTTTTTTTTGGAAAATCAGTTTATTCCTATTTAAAGTTTTCCTACTTTGTTATTATGTTTTCTGATATATGTTTTAACAGTTTTTTCCTTTTTAAACCGTCAAAATTGATGCTATTAACTAAAAAGTGTTAGCTACAGTAATTTTATTTTGAAAATGATTATATTACAATTTTCAGTATGTCATACAATACTGCAACATATTTCGCCATCGCTACTTTGAACAATCTCCCCAAGTGTCGCATCAGGTGATATACACTCAAGAGCCGAAACATTATGACCACCTGTCAATAACGAGTTGGCCCACCTTTGGCGCGCAACACAGCTTCAACCCGCCTTGGCATGGATTAATACCGCCACTTAATACCAGTTAAATACCACTTCCACCTGATCACATGCTTTCCACGTCATCCAGGCGAGTTCATTGCAAAATGTAGGGGCGGTCATAATGTTTAGGCTCTTGAGTGTATACTCTCTTCGACCCCAAAATAAGGATTTCAAGCCCAAGTAATACAGACAGTGTATTAATCATGCACATTTCCAACATAAGCATAATAACTTTCGATTCATCTGTAGTTGTGGGATTTACTACAAACCTCCATTGTTTGGAGACCACGAGATTTTACACCGTAATAAATGTAATCCTTAATAAAAATTATAAAAAAATAAGGAAAGGGTTAAAAATTTAAAACAACAGAATTGCTCTTTATTAACACTTTGCTCAAAACATTTAATTGTTTATTTTTAAAACAAACTAAGTAATTAATATTTTTTATTGAGTATTCCTTAAAGCAAACTATTCACATATAATTTAAATGTCCACATAAATATAAAACAAAAAAGTTTACCTTCACACTGTTTCTTCTCATAGTTATAAAATTGATCTTTTGGACATGTGCACCGACCTAACTTGGACAGGAAGTCAAAAACACAACTTCCTTCTTGACACAGACTTTTTCCTTTGCCCTTGTTGCACCAATAACTTTCTGTACATGTTTCTCCATCATAAAGAGCAGTGCATTTGCATTTAGCTCCCTCTTTATTTTCAATGCAGGTTCCTCCATTTTTACAAGGATTGTTATCACACACGCCTGAAAATAATGTTTAATGAGTTTTAAAATTTCATCATCATCAAAAAAATAGCGAGAAATAGTAATTGTTATCTCTTTTACTCTATTATCATTATATGATAGCACAATAGCTCATCAATGCATCAGGATTTATAACATCTCAAATTCAGATATTAGACAAAATGGTCATATAATTACTATTCAATCTGCATTTATAAAAAGTTTTTTTTCCTCATGTGTGCAATATAATGAGGAATAACTCTATTAACAAACATTTTCCAAAAAAAATTTTAGTTTATGAAAAATCTATTACTTAATGCCAACTGTCAAAGTAAACAAGAATATTATTGAGTGCATTTTTTGTGTGTTCGTTTTAATGTGATGTTAAACAACAATGTGAATTTTAAACTTTAAAAAATAAACTTATTCTCAGTAACACAGTGTTATATGCATAAATATTTAGTTGTTATTATATTTCTCGTTCAGTTCAGAAGAAAGAGCTGTACTGCATATTTTACTGCTCATATCGGTCTAAAAACAAGACACATATCCAGAATAACACGGAAAATAGCATTGAAAATACTATTCCAGAAAATAATAGTAAAAATATGTTTGTTTGTTTTTTAAATTTTTAAATAAAACAATAAGAAACATGTACCTGGTTTTTTTGTAGTTGGCTTTGTGCTAGATATAGCAGTTGTGGGATGAGATGACCTAGATGTCGATGTGTTCACTTCATCTGTGAATTTAGATGGCTCATAAGTTGATATATTTTGCTCTTTTGTGAAGTTTGAAGGCTTGTATGTGGTCAAGTTGATCCCTTTTGTGGAAATGAATGCCGTAGGCATTGTGACATTCAAAACTGTATTCGTGTAAGCAGTTGTTGCAGTACTTTTACTAGTCATTTTGGTTGTTGAAATAGTTGCTTTTTTTGTAGTAGGTGACGTAGTTATCGTAACGGATTCTGAAGCATACAATATTATTACATTAGTAAGGCAATCATAAGTAACTGAATAATGAATATATCATACCATGAAAAATATACATACAATACAGCATACAATATTATTACATTAGTAAGGCAATCATAAGTAACTGAATAATGAATATATCATGCCATGAAAAAATTAAAGTGAAAAAATGACTAATAATTACAGTACTATATTTTTTAAAAATTATTGAGATATGTTTTATTTATTAGAGAATTTTGTAATTAATTTGAAGTCTGGGAAATCTACTCTTAATATAATTAACAAAAGACATTTCTTTAAAATGCATAATTTATTCAGAATGTAAATGAAATAACACTGAAAATAATTTAAGATCTTTTAGACATTAAGACGTAGGAAACTCAATTAAAAAATTCTTCATCACCATTCTTGTTAATAAGTTATCTTAATTTTAAATCAGTGAATACCATTTATACCTTTAATAATATGTTATATATTATTTTACTCAGAAATCACTTGAAAAAATATGTTCATTGTACTAATGAAATGTAATGATATAAGCAATTTGTGATGGTACATAGGGTTAAAAGAACTGAACATGTCTCATCATTCAATACGTGCACTTGTGTAGTGAATTTAACACATTTACCCCTGAGATTTATTAAAAATTTATTTGTACATTTCTTGCTGTTTGTGTTTGGTTGTTGTTGTTGTTTCTTATCCCACTTGGCTGGCCAAGCCCACGAGCCCATATGGACTCATGATTGAAGGGGAAGGAAGCAGCTTCTGTTGTGATGGAGCACCCGTAGGTAGAAAGCCTGACTTTTGCTCCGTGACGCTCTTACAGTCATAGAAGACCGGGACCTACGGCTTAAAGTGGATTCCGAACCACTACAAACATCCATGGCACCGCCGGGATTCGAACCCTGTGGTACCGAGCGCTAGACCCCCGGCCATTCAGGTCCCAAATTTGCCAACGGCACGCAGTGTCCCCAGGTGGTCACCCACCCAAGTACTGACCGCGCCCAATGATGCTTAACTTCGGTGATCTAACGAGAACCGGAATATTCAGCATGGTACGGCCGTTGGCTTGTGTTTGGTATTTATAATATTAACAACATTCAATTTTTTAATGCTGCATTTAAAAATCTATGCAAAAATACAATACAACAATTCTCTTACTGAAAACATATCTATTTTTTAAGTTATAATTGTTGTGTTTATGGTTTATTATGTTTCAATTGCATAATTTTAACCCATAAAGTCATATTAAATTTCTTATATTTCATGTACTGTCAGAATTAATGTCAAACAAAGAATACCTTCCCTTAGAAAATTAATTAATACTTACAGGGATAGGCATAAATTACTTATTCGTATGAAAAAATCTCAAATCTGTGGAAATATTTAAAATTCTTTTAGACATATTATTTAGATAGACAAAAATAAAAATTTTCTTTGAAGGAAGGTAAGTAATTCTATATATTTACCCATATATTTACATTTTTTATTATTTCTTATATTTATTAATAAGATTAAGAATTAAAATACTTTTCTTTAACTTGTTCACAAGTTTTTCCATAAAATGGATTTTGACAATCACGTATAAAGGAGTCCTTATCTCATATACATGTACCTCCGTTCTTACAAGGATTATCAGAGCAAGGATCTAAGACAACATAGGAAAGTTTTGGTTTTTACTTATAATAAACGAGCTAATTAATGTTTTCAGAACAATAAATAATGAAAGCATACCTTTTTCGCAGGTGTTACCAGTATATGGAACTTTGCAATCACATTTGAAGGAATTTTCGAATAAGTTACAAGTCCCACCGTTTCTACAAGGACTGACAGTGCACGGATCTAAAAGAAACAATAATCTTAGTAAATTTCAATAGTTTTGTGCTAACTATAAGTAAAATTGTAAGGAAACAAATGCATGATACCTTTATCACAATTATTTCCAAAATATGGGGTTTTGCAACTGCATTTGAAAGAATTCTTATCTACATTACAAGTGCCTCCATTCTTGCAAGGATTAGCAGAGCATGGATCTTAAAAAAGAAATTTATTTATAAATGGCTAATTTTAAAATTAATTAAATTAATTTATTTTTAAAATTAATTTGAAACGAAATGTTTCAGTACTGAAAAAACAGGAATCATAAATACGGTCACAATTTTAACTATATCTTTCTTACTACACATTTGGATAATTCATACGTAACTTAAATATCTGAAATTCCTATTTGTTAAGCTATCTCATTTTAATTAAATTTTTTCCAAATAGGAGATCCATATTTTTCCAAATAAGATATATTTTTTCCAAAAAATAGTCAGATAGGATACGTCTTATATAAATATAAATTTGTCTATGATATTTTTAATATTACATAAATAATATCTGAAGGATTTTATAACATAAGCAATATAAGAATATAGAAAAAATAGTAGATTTAGAAAAAAAAAAATAACCATGTGTGCTCCCAATAAAAAGAAATTTATTTTGCTGTTGTGGTGTTTTTAAATATCAAGTGCATGAATTGCGATCATATATTCACTGAAATAGATATATAATTAGAAAATAGATCAGATTCATGGCTACAAAGGGTATAATTACTAGAAATCTTTTGCACACCATGCCACGAAAAATATAAAAGTTAAATGCATGAATGGTGGGTAACGCTAATGCAATACTAAATGCTTGCATGCCACTAGGTAATCAGACTGGAATATCATACTCAGTGTCCTATTTAGGAAATTGTTTTATGTTTGTTGTTGTTTGTTGTTTTATGTTTATGTTTAAATGTTATTTTTTTCGGATAATTTTATTTATTTATTTTCATTTTTTAAAATAAAGATGTCATATTTACATTTAATAACAAGAAATTCAAATCAACACATACGTTTTTACAGATGTCAACTGAGAATGGTGCTTTATAATCACATTGAAAAAATATATTACATACGAGCACCTCCATTTTTGCAAAAATTATCTGTACATAGATATATAACAACATGCATGGAAACATAACAACATACTTTAAAATGGAATAGAATACAGTAAATCTGGTAGTAAAACGTTAATAATAAGTTAATTGTTTAAAAATTGGGCCATTTGCACCATACCTTTCTCACAAGTGTTACCAAAATATGGATCTTTGCAGCTACATTTGAAGGAATCTTTAACAAGTGTGCAAGTGCCTTCATTCTTACATGGTTTACTTGTGCAGGCATCTATACCGTAAAAAAATTATTAATACATAAATACAAGTTCATGATAATTAAATAAATTTTTGTTGTGTAATCAATTAATTATCAGTACATAAATATATAAAAAGAGATGCTTACTATAATTGCTTAGAAATGGAATACAATACAATAAATCTGGTAGTAAAACATTAATAATAAGTTAATTTGTTTTAAATTTGACCATTTGCACCATACCTTTCTCACAAGTGTCACCAAAATATGGACCTTTGCAACTACATTTGTAGGAATCTTTATGAAGTGTGCAAGTGCCTTCATTCTTACATGGATTAGCTGTGCAGGGATCTGTAAGACAAACAATTATGAATATATAAATTACAGTTAATTATATAAATTTCTGTTCTGGAATTAATTATCACTACATAGAAATATAAAAAGAAACATGCTTCCCTATAATTACTAAGAAATAGAACAGAATACAACAAACATAGTTATAAAATATTAATAATAAGTTAATTGTATAAAAATTTACGTATTTGTGCCATACTTTTCTCACAAGTGTCACCAAAATATGGAGCTTTGCAACTACATTTGTAGGAATTTTTATGAAGTGTGCAAGTTCCTTCATTCTTACATGGTTTAGCTGTGCAGGGATCTGTAAGATAAACAATTATAAATATATAAATTAAAGTTAATTATATAAATTTATTTTACGTAATTAATTACCATTACATAGATATATAAATAAAAAACAATGCTTACTATAATTACTAAGAAATAGAACAGAATACAACAAACATAGTAATAAAATATTAATAAGAAGTTAATTGTTTAAAAATTTGGCCATTTGCACTATACCTTTCTCACAAGTGTCACCAAAGTATGGACCTTTGCAATTACATTTGAAGGAATCTTTAACAAGTGTGCAAGCGCCTTCATTCTTACATGGTTTAATGGTGCAGGCATCTATACCATAAAAAAAATTATTAAGACATAAATACAAGTTAATGATAATTAAATAAATTTCTGTTATGTAATCAATTAATTATCATTACATAGATATATAAAAAGGGATGCTTACTATAATTGCTTAGAAATGGGATAGAATACAATAAATCTGGTAAAACAACGTTAATAATAAGTTAATTTTTTTTTAAATTTGGCCATTTGCACCATACCTTTCTCACAAATATCACCAAAATATGGAGCTTTGCAACTACATTTGTAGGAATTTTTATGAAGTCTGCAAGTTCCTTCATTCTTACATGGTTTAGCTGTGCAGGGATCTGTAAGACAAACAATTATGAATACATAAATTCAAGTTAATGATAATTATATAAATTTTTGTTATGTTATCCATTAATTATCACTACATAGATATATAAAAAGAAACATGCTTACTATAATTACTAAGAAATAGTACAGAATACAACAAACATAATTAAAAATATTAATATGAAGTTAATTGTTTAAAAATTGGGCCATTTGCACCATACTTTTCTCACAAGTGTTACCAAAGTATGGACCTTTGCAACTACATTTGAAGGAATCTTTAGCAAGTGTGCAAGTGCCTTCATTCTTACGTGCTTTAATGGTGCAGGTATCTATACCATAAAAAAATTATTAATACAAAAATTACTAATGAAAATTATAAAAGTTAATGATAATTATAAAATTTGTTCTTATGTAATCAATTAATTGTCAGCTTATAGGTATATAAAAGGAAATATGCTTACTATAATTGCTAAGGAATTCAATAGAATACAATAAACTTGGTAGTAAAACGTTAATAATAAGTTAATTGTTGAAAATTGGATAATTTGCGCTTTACCTTTCTCACAAGTGTTACCAAAGTATGGACCTTTGCAACTACATTTGTAGGAATTTTTATGAAGTGTGCAAGTTCCTTCATTCTTACATGGTTTAGCTGTGCAGGGATCTGTAAGACAAACAATTATAAATATATAAATTAAAGTTAATTATATAAATTTATTTTACGTAATTAATTACCATTACATAGATATATAAATAAAAAACAATGCTTACTATAATTACTAAGAAATAGAACAGAATACAACAAACATAGTTATAAAATATTAATAAGAAGTTAATTGTTTAAAAATTTGGCCATTTGCACTATACCTTTCTCACAAGTGTCACCAAAGTATGGACCTTTGCAATTACATTTGAAGGAATCTTTAACAAGTGTGCAAGCGCCTTCATTCTTACATGGTTTAATGGTGCAGGCATCTATACCATAAAAAAAATTATTAAGACATAAATACAAGTTAATGATAATTAAATAAATTTTTGTTATGTAATCAATTAATTATCATTACATAGATATATAAAAAGGGATGCTTACTATAATTGCTTAGAAATGGGATAGAATACAATAAATCTGGTAAAACAACGTTAATAATAAGTTAATTTTTTTTAAATTTGTCCATTTGCACCATACCTTTCTCACAAGTATCACCAAAATATGGAGCTTTGCAACTACATTTGTAGGAATTTTTATGAAGTGTGCAAGTTCCTTCATTCTTACATGGTTTAGCTGTGCAGGGATCTGTAACACAAACAATTATGAATACATAATTTCAAGTTAATGATAATTATATAAATTTTTGTTATGTTACAATTAATTATCACTACATAGATATATAAAAAGAAACATGCTTACTATAATTACTAAGAAATAGTACAGAATACAACAAACATAATTATAAAATATTAATATGAAGTTAATTGTTTAAAAATTGGGCCATTTGCACCATACTTTTCTCACAAGTGTCACCAAAATATGGACCTCTGCAACTACATTTGAAGGAATCTTTATCAAGTGCACAAGTGCCTCCGTTCTTACATGGTTTAATCGTGCAGGGATCTGTAACATAAAAAACAATTAATACATAAATTACTAATGATAATTATAAAAGTTAATGATAATTATAAAAAATTTTCTTTTGTAATCAATTCATTATCAGCACATAGGTATATAAAAAGAAATATGCTTACTATAATTGCTAAGAAATTCGATAGAATACAATAAACTTGGTAGTAAAACGTTGATAATAAGTTAATTGTAGAAAACTGGGCAATTTGCACCTTACCTTTCTCACAAGTGTCACCAAAATGTGGACCTTTGCAACTACATTTGAAGGAATCTTTATCAAGAGCACAAGTGCCTCCGTTCTTACATGGTTTAATCGTGCAGGGATCTGTAACATAAAAAACTATTAATACATAAATTACTAATGATAATTATAAAAGTTAATGATAATTATAAAAATTTTTCTTTTGTAATCAATTAATTATCAGCACATAGGTATATAAAAAGAAATATGCTTACTATAATTGCTAAGAAATTCGATAGAATACAATAAACTTGGTTGTAAAATGTTGATAATAAGTTAATTGTTGAAAACTGGGCAATTTTCACCTTACCGTTCTCACAAGTGTCACCAAAATATGGACCTTTGCAACTACATTTGAAGGAATCCTTATCAAGTGCACAAGTGCCTCCGTTCTTACATGGTTTAATCGTGCAGGGATCTGTAACATAAAAAAACTATTAACACATAAATTACTAATGATAATTATAAAAGTTAATGATAATTATAAAAATTTTTCTTTTGTAATCAATTAATTATCAGCACATAGGTATATAAAAAGAAATATGCTTACTATAATTGCTAAGAAATTCGATAGAATACACTAAACTTGGTAGTAAAATGTTAATAATAAGTTAATTGTTGAAAACTGGGCAATTTTCACCTTACCGTTCTCACAAGTGTCACCAAAATATGGACCTTTGCAACTACATTTGAAGGAATCCTTATCAAGTGCACAAGTGCCTCCGTTCTTACATGGTTTAATCGTGCAGGGATCTGTAACATAAAAAAACTATTAACACATAAATTACTAATGATAATTATAAAAGTTAATGATAATTATAAAAATTTTTCTTTTGTAATCAATTAATTATCAGCACATAGGTATATAAAAAGAAATATGCTTACTATAATTGCTAAGAAATTCGATAGAATACACTAAACTTGGTAGTAAAATGTTAATAATAAGTTAATTGTTGAAAACTGGGCAATTTTCACCTTACCGTTCTCACAAGTGTCACCAAAATATGGACCTTTGCAACTACATTTGAAGGAATCCTTATCAAGTGCACAAGTGCCTCCGTTCTTACATGGTTTAATCGTGCAGGGATCTGTAACATAAAAAAACTATTAATACATAAATTACTAATGATAATTATAAAAAATTTTCTTTTGTAATCAATTCATTATCAGCACATAGGTATATAAAAATAAATATGCTTACTATAATTGCTAAGAAATTCGATAGAATACAATAAACTTTAGTAAAACGTTAATAATAAGTTAATTGTTAAAAACTGGGCAATTTTCACCTTACCATTCTCACAAGTGTCACCAAAATATGGACCTTTGCAACTACATTTGAAGGAATCCTTATCAAGTGCACAAGTGCCTCCGTTCTTACATGGTTTAATCGTGCAGGGATCTGTAACATAAAAAACTATTAATACATAAATTACTAATGATAATTATAAAAGTTAATGATAATTATAAAAAATTTTCTTTTGTAATCAATTAATTATCAGCACATTGGTATATAAAAAGAAATATGCTTACTATAATTGCTAAGACATTCGATAGAATACAATAAACTTGGTAGTCAAACGTTAATAATAAGTTAATTGTTGAAAACTGGGCAATTTTCACCTTACCGTTCTCACAAGTGTCACCAAAATATGGACCTTTGCAACTACATTTGAAGGAATCCTTATAAAGTGCACAAGTGCCTCCGTTCTTACATGGTTTAATCGTGCAGGGATCTGTAACATAAAACTATTAATACATAAATTACTAATGATAATTATAAAAATTTTTCTTTTGTAATCAATTCATTATCAGCACATAGGTATATAAAAAGAAATATGCTTATTATAATTGCTAAGAAATTCGATAGAATACAATAAACTTGGTAGTAAAACGTTAGTAATAAGTTAATTGTTGAAAACTGGACAATTTTCACCTTACCATTCTCACAAGTGTCACCAAAATATGGACCTTTGCAACTACATTTGAAGGAATCCTTATCAAGTGCACAAGTGCCTCCGTTCTTACATGGTTTAATCGTGCAGGGATCTGTAACATAAAACTATTAATACATAAATTACTAATGATAATTATAAAAAATTTTCTTTTGTAATCAATTCATTATCAGCACATAGGTATATAAAAAGAAATATGCTTACTATAATTGCTAAGAAATTCGATAGAATACAATAAACTTGGTAGTAAAACGTTAATAATAAGTTAATTGTTGAAAACTGGACAATTTTCACCTTACCATTCTCACAAGTGTCACCAAAATATGGACCTTTGCAACTACATTTGAAGGAATCCTTATCAAGTGCACAAGTGCCTCCGTTCTTACATGGTTTAATCATGCAGGGATCTGTAACATAAAAAATCTATTAATACATAAATTACTAATGATAATTATAAAAAATTTTCTTTTGTAATCAATTAATTATCTGCACATAGGTATATAAAAAGAAATATGCTTACTATAATTGCTAAGAAATTCAATAGAATACAATAAACTTCGTAGTAAAACGTTAATAATAAGTTAATTGTTGAAAATTGGGCAATTTACCTTTCTCACAAATGTCACCAAAATATGGTCCTTTGCAACTACATTTGAAGGAATCATTATCAAGTGCACAAGTGCCTCCGTTCTTACATGGTTTAATCGTGCAGGGATCTGTAACATAAAACTATTAATACATAAATTACTAATGATAATTATAAAAATTTTTCTTTTGTAATCAATTCATTATCAGCACATAGGTATATAAAAAGAAATATGCTTATTATAATTGCTAAGAAATTCGATAGAATACAATAAACTTGGTAGTAAAACGTTAGTAATAAGTTAATTGTTGAAAACTGGACAATTTTCACGTTACCATTCTTACAAGTGTCACCAAAATATGGACCTTTGCAACTACATTTGAAGGAATCCTTATCAAGTGCACAAGTGCCTCCGTTCTTACATGGTTTAATCGTGCAGGGATCTGTAACATAAAACTATTAATACATAAATTACTAATGATAATTATAAAAAATTTTCTTTTGTAATCAATTCATTATCAGCACATAGGTATATAAAAAGAAATATGCTTACTATAATTGCTAAGAAATTCGATAGAATACAATAAACTTGGTAGTAAAACGTTAATAATAAGTTAATTGTTGAAAACTGGACAATTTTCACCTTACCATTCTCACAAGTGTCACCAAAATATGGACCTTTGCAACTACATTTGAAGGAATCCTTATCAAGTGCACAAGTGCCTCCGTTCTTACATGGTTTAATCATGCAGGGATCTGTAACATAAAAAATCTATTAATACATAAATTACTAATGATAATTATAAAAAATTTTCTTTTGTAATCAATTAATTATCTGCACATAGGTATATAAAAAGAAATATGCTTACTATAATTGCTAAGAAATTCAATAGAATACAATAAACTTCGTAGTAAAACGTTAATAATAAGTTAATTGTTGAAAATTGGGCAATTTACCTTTCTCACAAATGTCACCAAAATATGGTCCTTTGCAACTACATTTGAAGGAATCATTATCAAGTGCACAAGTGCCTCCGTTCTTACATGGGTTAATCGTGCAGGGATCTGTAACATAAAAAAAATATTAATAAATAAATTAAACAGTTTCTTTGAACTTGATGCTGTTGAAGATGAAGATTTTCATGATTTTTTAAGAAGTCAAATGAAAAATTGAATTTATATAAATGTATAGCCTTGACTTGATAGCATTCACCCTTTTTACAGTTATTTCCATAGTACAGAGCTTTGCAAGTCCATTTGCAGGTTTCTTTGTAAAGACTGCAATTACCTTCATTCATGGTTTAATTGTACATGGGTCTAAATGCAGACATTTACATATCACTTTTGATTGCCATATTATTGATAATTTAATATTTTTACAAAACAAACTAAAATCGGATTTTTCCGTTATATGATGGTGACTATTAAGTCATTTAAATTTGTCAGCTGATCATATACATGTGCCACCTATATTCGAATTGTTATAGTTTAATAAAGAAAACTGTTTCATTATCAAAAATAAAATGATTTCCTTTTAAATTAACGGATCTGAATAAAAATAACGTTAAATCTTCTGTTGTCCAAAACTGTTTATTGTTAATAGTCTTTGAAACTTCTTTTGATACTAATGTATTAAAGTAAAATTACGAAACGAAAACTTAAATAATTTTCTTTTATTAAAAAACTGACAGATTCTTTAATACAAGCTCTCATGCAAGTTTTAGCCAGTTAGTACTAAACGAAATGAAATATAAAAAAATATTCATTGGTCAAATTGATTTCGGGCTTATTATAGACTATATGGTTGATAATTCATCGTATAATCAATTCATCAACCATATATCATTTCTTGGCAATTACAAAATGTTCTATTATTTTTAATTACTGAGTTTCCTACATCTATTCTTCTTTTAGATTTCCTATAACAGTTTTCCAAATTTTCCAACAGATTCCCTATACAATTTTATAGGTATATCTATAGAGAGGTTCTAAATTTCGTTCAATTGATTATATTAAATTGGGCGTTATCCCTTTATTATACGCCTCCAATATGTGTTCATAGTTATGATATTATTGTGTATTATAGGAGAATAGGTTATTTCTTTTTCAGGACTTCATAGCTGTCTACGTACGCAAAGTATTTCATGCCAATACTTTCTAATGCATCATGCATTTCTAAAGGGAAGAATAAAATGTTTCTTGTAATATTTGTCCTTATTATGGGACCCGATACCCGTGGCTAGAGCTCTGGCGCTCGGTACCACGGGTATCGGTTTCGAATCCCGGTATTGCCATTGGTGTTTTTAGTGGTTTGGAATCCACTTTAATACGTAGGTCTCGGTCCTAATAGGATCGTAGAGCGTTGTTACTCCGCGTTTCTGGCTTATCTTCAAGTTATACGCGTCCCCTGGGTAATGCAAAGTGAGTAACGTCTGTGCAGCCCTTATGGCATAAAAAGATCGCGGTCTATTTGCCAGCTGCATTAGAAAAAAAAATATTTGTCCTTATCTAGTTCAACCAAGAATAGCATATAATACCTAGAGGACAATAAGTCACGTCACTTACATACTAAACGTATACAAATCATTGATTGTAGTCGGTCAACCAATCATTCGAATAATGATCATATCATTATAAATAGTCACGGGGTTCTTTCACGTGACTCGATTTTTGCTATATAAAACGCTATAGTATCATATTGCTTTCTTCGTCATAAATTTTCTTCATGTTATTTCGATACGTCATTAGATGTTATGTGTTTGAACTTGAATTTAGTGATCAGGCGAGTAGAAATAATATGGTTTATAATACATAGGAGGTGCATATTCCTTGATAGAGCTATCATTGGGTATTATGATTAATTTCTTTTAGGTTTTATAAATAGTTCTCTTTGATTTTACTAATTTTACATTTCCTCTTTTACAGATTTCCTGGACAACATGTTTAATACCTTATTTTTGTTTAAATGACTGGGGATGTTTAGCTATCAATGTATTTCTTGCAGTTCAACTATTTGAAATTTGTATAATGATTTTCAGTTTCATCGCTTCAGCTAAAAAACACTTTAGATTTTTGAAATTTTTTTCCCTGTTTTCTTCTTTTAATGAGATGTCTAAATGTTAGACATTTCTGGGTTTTTGTATTGCGAATGTTATGGAGGCTTTGCTATACTATTTGCATGTAGTTATATAAAACTTTATTTTATTGTGAAAAATAGTCGTGTATCTACTTCTTACTACAATGTCTTACTACCCTGTAAATTCTTTTTTTTTTACAGATGGATTATGTTCCTATACATATGGGTAGTCTTTTAAAAAACTACTGAAATTTTATTAGGGCACCTTATATTTTCTGTCCTAAAAAAAAAAAAAAATTCAGAAAGATTTCAGATTTTAAAAATAAGTTTTTATGGTGATGATCAATCTTTAAAACACTGAAAAAACTAGAAATTTTACAAAATTGGAATACATTTCATATACAACTCGGAAGTAGATAAATAATAGTTGATAACAATTATTGAATATAGGAGAATCCATTTCGTTCCTCTCTCCACACATCATCTTCAACTCACAGAAGACGCTCACATCGCATTTCCAGCCTGAAGCTGATTCAAACAGATCAGTGTTTTTAGTCAGTTACTGTACTAAGTATATAATATTTGTCTAGTTTCTTTTTGGCAATGTGTGATACTTAAAATATAATAGACCTGATGAAAAATTAATGAGGTTCTATAGTAGTGAATTAGTTTTACCAAAGGAACTGGGGGTGGGGGCGAAGTTGGATCCACCTCCTCGTGGTGCCCCCTGGTAACGTCACTTAAGACGGCCAAGAGATCCACACATCTCCGCGGGTGTTCTCGAACACGCTCTATAACGTGGACGTTGATGCCTTGGAGTAAAGTAAGCCCAGTCGAGGGCAGCCATAAGCGGTGGGTGTGTTGTACTTATTACATATCACCCTATCCGTGGAGCCTGTCTGCGCTTCTGGTCATGCAGTGCTTCCGTAAGCCTTCGGGCAGGTCGGGTTATCTCTTTTGAATTACCAAAGGAACTGAGATTTTAGTTTATAACACGTTTTACTACGAGCATTTATCAAGTAGTAAACTATCCATTTAAAAACGGAACTCTTCAGATATATGGCTTGTTTGTACAATGCCTATAGCATTGTGATAAACAAAGTTTCTGTCTAAAAGAGAAGTTCTCAGCAGTTCGAAATTCCGTTCACTGCACTTCTAATGTGCTTTTTGTTTGGGGCGTGGTTCACACTAGATTAATAAAACTTGCAAACAATTTATATGGTTCGTACCTGATTCAAATACGACAGAACAAACTTTGGCGAATACGAAAAGGGAATTTCTCAAAAATTATGAAATATATTTATCATTTGTACATGGACAAAGTTACGATGGTGCAACTTCCATGGGTGGAAAATTTAATGGAGTAAAAGCAATTATTTCCACAACCACTCTATATGCATTGGACTCCCCCAGTTTGAATTTTAGAAAGGAAACGCTATAAATGTGAGAGATACTGAAAATGAATTGAACATAATCGATAAAATTTATAATTTTTTTTTACTCCCCTAAAAAACAAAACCTACTGATAGCAAAAATAAAAAAAGAGTTAGGGCAGCTATGTCTTACTAGAGGAATATCAATACACCAATCAGAAACAATAATGTTAGAGCTCTTCAATCCCATAGTTCCAAGTCTGAAAGAATTAATGTCGTGGAATGACAGAGATGCGTCGTCTATTTTTGAAATATTATTATGCCTTGACACAAGCAATTTTTTTTTAGTATAGTTGCGTGTATTAAATACATTTACTCTCTGTAAATTGTTGTAAAAATTTGATGAAATTTATGCTGCATTAAATTTTATCGATGATGTTATTCCTCGAAAATCTATTCACAGAGATACTCGATTTAAATTATAAAAACTTTTACTGATGTTAGTGATAGAATTCAATTTAAAAAAACCTTGAATTACCTCCCAGCAAATCACAGCTTATTTGATAGATTATCTTTTTCCGAAAAACGATATTTATTTTATTGTTCAGCCAATTGAAAAAGTGTATTAATCAATTTATTAATCGGAAATCTATATTGCAAAAATCTGGTAAAATTGACAAAAACAAAATCACATGACTTTATAGAATGCAAATTTTATAACCTTTCAACTAATACTTCCATTTTAAAAAGTAAATTAAAATGGAAGTTCCACAAATTTTCCAAGCTGCAATATGTAAAAACATCATTGAAACATTAAGCGAATGCAACAGGTGTATATATCCTAGTACGTATCTTATTAAAAATATTTGTCACCTTACCTGTGACATCGTGTGAAAATGAAAGATCTTTTTTTAATGTTACGAGGGCGGAATTCTATTTGAGAAACACAATAGGGCAAGAAAATCTAAATGGTTAAGCTTTATTATAGATTCATTGAAATATTGAAATTGACTTAAAAGATTATATATTGGAAAAAGTAGAAAAGAAGATTGAATTTTCATTTTCATATATTTTTTTAGAAATTAAATTTTAATTTCTTGTGTAGGGTTTTAAGGTTATATTTTTATGTATTTGAATCAAAATTAGTACAAGTTAAAAACTGTTATTAAATAATAATTAAAATTGAAATTACGGCTCTAGTTACATTTTGTATTACTCATCGTTCAGTCTGACGTACTGAAATTTATCAAACTGTTAAAATTTACTTGGTGAAAACTCACAAGAAAAATCCTGGAATACATGCATGGATACATATACGGAGAGAGACCAAGACAGAGGGGTAGAGGTATACTTTATATTTTTTTTAAAGAAGGATATAATTAAGAAAATTAGTGAACAATAAACTGTATACCTTTCTCACAAGTTTCTCCATAAAATGGTTTTCTACAAATGCATTTGAAGGAATTTTTTTCTGTCCTACTTTCATTACAAATACCTTCATTCTTGCAAGGATTATCCGTGCAGGGATTTAAGAAATTGTATAAAATATTATAAAGGGACATAGAAAGCTTTAATTTTTCAGTTAACTTATATATTTTCCTAATGACTGAAATTCAAGGAAATTAAGAGTACATATATATACTATATATATATATATATATATTATATTTAAAAAAGTAATTCAGAATATATATGAGAGGAAAAAATAAATAGCATTGTTAAAATTTTCACTAGAAACAAAATGTCAAGAATGGAAAGTTCTGTTACAGAAAATGATAGCAAAAATTAATTTAGCTACAGAAGAAAAAATTTAAAACTAGATGTCTGAAAAGTATATTTGCAATTTTACAAATTCATTGAATAACAAACAACGAAGTAATCATAATTTTTTATTAAAAAAATGCGCCATGTGATAATAATGGTTTGCTCATTTTTTATGTTTAAAGCCTCGTTAAAACATTTTTTTGATCTTTTCAACTTTTAGAATAAATGAAATAAAACCCATGCAGTTATTTCATTGCTAGTGTTTTCCCTATTAATTTTTTTTAAATTATAAAAATAGTTTTGATCTTATTCATAAGTGTTTTAACAATTAATTTAATGTATTTGTTTTCATTTCATATGTAATTTAAATATATAAAAATATTTAATTAAAATTTAATTAAATAAACAGGAACTGGGAGACATTTTAAGTTTTTGTGAAGAAGGATATAATTAAGAAAATTTGTGAACATTAAACTGTTTACCTTTCTCACAAGTGTCCCCATAAAATGATGCCCTACAAGTGCATTTGAAGGAATTTTTTTCTCTCTTACAAGTACCTCCATTCTTGCATGGATTATCTGTGCAGGGATCTACGAAATTGTATAAAATAAATATTATATAGTGACAGAAAGCTTTAATTTTTCAGTTTAACAGTTAACTTTTTCAGTTAAAATATATTTTAATAATGACTGGAATTCGAAGAAATTAAGAGTATATAAATAAAGAGTAATTAAGAATATATATATATTGAGAGAGAAAAATAAATAGCTTTGTTAAAATTTACACTAGAAAAAAAATTGTCAAGAATGGAAAGTTCTGTTACAGAAAATGATAGCGAAAATTAATTTAGCTACCGATGAATAAATTTTAAAAAAATTACTAGATGTCGGAAATGTATATTCGCAGTTTTATAAATTCATTAAGAAACAAATAACGAAGTAATCATATAATTTTTTATTTAAAAAAAATATCATGTGATAATAATGGTTTGCTCATTTATATGTTTAAATCATCTTCAAAACAATATTTTGATTTCTTCCACTTCTAGAATGAACGAAAAAAAACCCATGGAGCTATTTCTTTCCCTAGGAATTTTTAAAAGCATAAAAATAATTTTTGATATTATTCATATATGGTCTAAAAATTAATTTAATGTATTGATTTTTGCTTCATATGTAATTAAAATATATAAAAATTTAATAAAAATTTATTTAAAGAAAATTTTAATTTTTTAAAAAAATATAATTTTAGAATTTACCTTTCTCACATAATTGACCAGAATATGGCTTTTTACAATTGCATTGGAAAGTAGTACCAATAATTTTACAAGTTCCACGATTTTTACAGGGTTTCTCTGAGCAAAAATCTTTAAATAAAAGATAAAGATATTGTTAATTTATTTTAAAAAATAATCATTTTTTTTTATTTAGATGTGAAAAAAATCAATTAGTTGTTACCTCTTTCACATAAATCTCCAAGATAGGGTGGTTTGCAAACACATTTGAATTTTTTTCCTTCGACTTTACAAATTCCACCATTTTTGCAAGGACTGTTCTTGCAAGGATCTGCATGAATACATAAATTGAAAATAAAACGTTACATTTAATTCTTAAAGGATATAATTGCTCAGTTACTGAAGTGTGTTTCAAATATTTTAATTATCGTTAATGATATATGTAAATACTAAGATATATTTTAACAATTTTTTAAAATAGTCACCATTCTTCCTTATTGTTTACAGTCCATAGTTTGCGATCTCCTAGCATCTGATTC
Organism: Caerostris darwini; assembly: GCA_021605075.1. Classification (NCBI taxonomy): domain Eukaryota; kingdom Metazoa; phylum Arthropoda; class Arachnida; order Araneae; family Araneidae; genus Caerostris; species Caerostris darwini. The sequence continues at coordinate 2,452 of BPLQ01005723.1, read as the reverse complement.
TAATATTCAACAAAAGAAAACTACTAAATTTATTATTATATAGTATTATTCTTAATTCTGCTGAAGATTTTGTTCCCCAATGCACTTTATTTACCATCGTCTTGATTTATTCAATAAAGAACATTTTTAAGTGCACCTATAAACAATTATAAAGATAATGTTCCATTTTAAAATACAACTTGAATAAAAAGTTGTCGGCCTTGAAAACCAATTCTGATTTGTCCAAGGTACTAGATATGAAACTAGTCATTTTTTTTTGTAATATATTACATTTTTATTTATTTTTCTTTGTGTAAGGCATTATTAAAAGTCTCTTGTGTTAAATTTAACAAAAAATGTCTTACACTGGGTACTGATAATTGCAATTTCTATAAATGAGTAAAATCTTATGATTTAGTTAATGTTTGTGTCAGGACAACAAACAAATCTTGAAACAATTTGTTCATCATTTTTATTTTTAAAAAAAAAATCACTTTTGACAGCCTTATAAATATTTGTGCAATTCTCCAAGAATCTGTCCACAATATAAGGATGGTTAAGGCCATATGAGCGAATTGATATTTATTTTCTTCTTCCAGATCACATAAAGTTAAATAGTTTTCCTAATTTAATTTAGTTTCAGGTAATATAAATATATTAGTGGATATATATAGTAGAGCTTTAAAAGAAGTATAAAAGAGTAGAAATTGGGGGCTATGTATAGAAGAATAAAAATTAAAAACTGTAGGTTCAAATATCGTAAATATTTCTTTTGGGAATTTTTAATTATGATTAACTTTAAAATGTTTCCGAAATATATTTCTATTTTAAAATATACTCGAATTTGTTTCTTATTGATAAAGCTCAAAGAAGAACACAATTTTAAATCCGGTACTATAGCATATGATGAAGTCATAGATTTCAGAAATGAGGGGGCTCGATACGATTGTGATACCATTTGTAGTTGTCTCGTATCGACAGTTAGACGGAATATTTTTTGATTTTTCAAGTTTCCTAAAATGTAACATGTAAATGCACGTCAATTACTAATAAAAATACTTTGCGGGAAATAACTATTTATTAATTACCATCATTCATTAAAATTAGGGGAAACCTTTAGCTTTTAAAGTATAAAAAAATGTTAATAAAGAATGTTTTTCAATTCAATTCAAATTAGCATATTTCCTGAAATAGTTTGATAGAAAGATTTATATTAATGTCTCTCACTACAAGCGGCGAAATATTTTTATTATTTTTTTTATTAAAGAAATTTAGAAAAAAATGTATTTTAAATGTCCTTCTAATACGTTATGAAAATGCATATGTGTACCTTATTGTAAAGCTTCAGATAAATATTTTAAAATAAAACATTGAAATAGTAGTTGCATTTTCTGAAATCATTCCCTTTCAAAGAAATCAATTTGTGGTTTAAGATGATTTTTTGAAAATTTATATGGTATTAAGGTTTAAGAAAGGAAATACAGAAATGTAGTAATATTCACAAAAAAAGGCGAAATAAAAAGAAATACCGTCACAATGTTTGTTTTTCAGTTCAGTACCGTCCGGGCACAGACAGTATTTATCATCGCTAGAAACTCCAACATCAAATGTACAGTTAGCGCCTGTACCACAATCACAAGCTGAAAAAGAACAAATATGAATGTGATACATTATATTTTGAATTAGTGTCTGATTTTTTTTAAACTAGATTATGTAATTAAATGTAAATATTGTTTTCAAATGTTTAAAATTTACATTATATATATATATATGTTAGCATTTTTTAAATTTAAAATAAACATGAACAGAATACGTTGGAATTCATTCTTGCCATCGCTGTCAAAAATAAACTCTTCATGCATTGAATAAAATGGCTCTTAATGGTGTTTCTTTCTTTCTTTCTTTTTTTTTTTTTTTTTTTTTTTTTTTTGTGATATCTAATCAGATATTTAAGGTTGAATTCCAATTAGAAATGCACCACACTAAAAATAAATTTCAATCCTTATTTGCTTCATTCATATTTTTTGTAGATTTTTATAGTTAAAAAATTAATTTTATTTATAAATGAATTTATTCATTTTTTCATTTAAACATTTATAATAATTAAATTAAATGCTCATTTTAATTATACATCAATTCGCCCTAGGTAGAATGGACATAAATGTTAATGTTCATTTCACTTATTTCATTTATCAGACAAATTAATTTTGATCATCAGTTTCCATTAGCAAATTTTCATTAAAATTCATTTAAAAACCCAGCAAACAAATTTATTTCATTTTTTGCACATTTTCTCTGTATATTTACAAACAAACATCTATTTTTTATTAATATGCCGAGATTGTAAAATTATCGTATTTTTGCAAAAAGTAAAAGTTAATAAAATAGAGGTCTTTTTTTTTTCTTAAAGCGTTTCTAAAATACATTAGATAAAAAAATCACAAGTAATTAAGCTTATCTGTGATTTATGACC
>BPLQ01005722.1:89481-125362 GCA_021605075.1 Caerostris darwini | reverse complement strand
AATTGACTTTAAAAATTTTTTTTTATATTACTTGTTATTCATCCACTCAAGTTCAAATATATATTTTTTTTAACTTGTAGTGGATGACACTTGCTGTTAATACAGTTTTTTCACATATTAATTTATTGATTAAATTGAATTAATTATTTTTAGTTTTATATGGGAGAAAAAGAATTTCTCTTATATAAGATATTTACCAGGATATAAATTTAGGAGTAAATACCGTCAGTGGCGCAGCGTGTAGATCGCTGGAAAAAAAATTCTTTTTCAGATTCTTTTTTCATTCTGGGTTATAGTTTAAGTCAAGGAGGGAACAAAATGGAAAAGGAAACATGTGAATAAATTAGTGAGAGAGAGTGAGAGAATTTTTTCTAACTTAAAAAAATGAATGAAAATTATTTATAAAGGACTTTCTGCAATATAGTGAAAAAAAATTAGGAATTGATTAAAAAATTTTTGTATATTAATTGTTTGAATTGAAGGATTTTTTTATGAAAAAAATTATTAAGCTGAATTTACATTGTAAACGCGAGAGCTAACACGATATCAACTTTGACGAATTGACAGATCGGCGATCGAGAGTGATTGATAGTAGAATGAATCAATCAATGTCAATCATTTTCGATCGCGAATCTAATTCGTCAAAGTTGACGTCGCGTTGCCAATGACAATTTAGCTTTAGATTTTTTTAAACAGTAAACTTTTTTGTTACAAATAGGGATATTAATTTAAATATTTCATATTTAAACATCAAATAGCCCCGTAAAAAAGCTTTGAAATTCGAATTTGTATTAATTTTTTATGGATAATAAAAAAGTACGGGTGCTTCAATTTTTTTTTAAACAGTAAACATTTTTGTACCATTGATTTTGATTGATTTCAAATAGGGATATACATTTCAGTATTTTATATTCAAAATATGAAATCGTCCTGCAAAAAAAGTTTTAAAATTCGAATTTGTATTCATTTTTTATGAATCCTAAACAAATATGTATAATAATAATAATTTGTCGATATTATTCCATATTAAACATGATTAAGCGTGAATCGAATGTAATTACTGTTCTACCAGCTATTCATCCTGTAGGTAAACATCCGGTTTGAATGCCGAAATGGACGAATCCATTACTAGTTTGTTTGTGCTTTATGTTACTCAGCGAAAAGCAATTTTGAAAGAAAAAATTTAATAGTTATTGTAGAATTTTTTTACATAGTTTTTCTTTTGATATTATGCAATTAAAAATTTAATTATTAATTATTATTATTTATTTATTTATTACTGTAATACAAACTTTTGCAAATATGTATCCTCTTTTTCAATGATGAGTTTAAAAACGTCTAAATTGGTCGCTTGCCAATTTTCCACCTATTAAACAACTTATCGAATTATATTAGTAATTTTTTTTTATTTAAAATTAAAAGCTATTATTCAAAAAATATTTTAATGCATGTATTCCTAGTGTATCAAAACAAGGAATGTTAATAAAGAATGTTATTTCTTTATGAAAAACAAATTAGCAATTTTAAATGAAGTAATTTCAAACAATATGATGATTTTCTGGTCAATGAAACTGTAATTATTTCATTTTTTAGCTGAGTTCTGTTTGATCATTCGGAAATAATTGAAAGATTTGTCTGGGTATTTTTCAATTTAAAGCTGACCACAACTGTTTTACACTCAATATTGGATGTACTCAAAATCGTTTTCGTTTGGTTACATTTCAAATCGTAGAAGAAATGCATAAGCACGTGCAATTTCCTTGTAATCAATTTTAAGATTGAGCTGTATAGCAATTATTCAGTTATCTAAGGAAATTAAATAAACTTGTTAACATCGTACTACTTAACTACCATTTACTTTATGCCGTTGCGTAGGAAGACTAAGCGAAAAGGTTCTGAATGTTGATGGTTCGACGCAATGTGTGTGGTCTGCAGTGAAATTTTTTCAGATTTCATTTCTTTTCTTATTCATTTCTGGATATCGGAGTAACTATAAATTAGATATAGTTGTGAACTTAAAATTTCAGTTTTCAATTTCCGTGTATTGAATTCCTTTGGTATTATAGAATTCGGAGAAAATATCCACCGATGTGCAACATAAAAATAAAAACAAGCACAGTTAATACTTTAAGGAGCACTGAGATGAAAGGTCTAAACGAGAGATGGCCAACCGAAATGATTTTGGAGGCCCCATATTAGATTTATACCCACTATAGACATTTTTAGAGTGAAAAATTGAAACATAATGCATTATTATTTTTGTGTTTACTATTATTCTTACGTGTAAACATAGATAATATAATAATAATGGTACTAAACGCGTATTGTAAAGGGATATATAACACTAAAAATGAAATCTAAATTTTCTAAAAAAAAATCTAATTTTTAATCTAAATTTTTAAAAAAATGAAATCTTTAAAATATATTTATTTTACTAGTGCGATATTTGTTTGCGCAAGAATATTATTTTAAAATCAAAGTTAATTTTTCCTCATAATTTTGACAGTAAATTTTTAATTATGTGGATGCACAAATAATCCATTTTTTAATACATTTGTTTTCACTACTTTGGCACTTATAAAATAAATATATTTTGTAAAAGTGTGGTAAATCTCACTTGCCAGAAAGATATTCAAGGCGGGCTGCGGGTTGGTCACCCCTGATCTAAAATGATATATTTATTGAATTAAAAGCAATAATTTAAATCTATTGCACGTTTAGACAATCACATTACTTTAAGGCAAGGATTATGATGCTGAAACTTAAATCAGTGTTTCCCGTCGAGTTATACAAAAATCAATATCATCTCCTAACTCCCAAAAGAAGTGCTTCTGATGTTATGATTTTATTTTTCGCCAGTGCAATTGTTTTAAACGTAAAGTGCTCACAATTTTAAATGATAAATAACTTACACTGAGCAATTTCAGACACCTGTTTCGTTAAAGTGGGAAAATTCATTTTTTTATTGTCAAAATGTTAAACACTAATGTTTGCACGTTTTATGGAGATGACATTTTAAAAGCTACCATGACAGTTTGGTAATTTAATACTAAACCAGGTCAGTAAAGATCAAAGTGAAAATAAATTTAGTTAAAATCTACACTCTACCATGTCAAATGTACTGAATTAATTTTGAAAGTTTAAAGTACTGAATAACATACGAGTTTTAAGCGTGTAAAATTAAATATTTTTTTTTCTCATTTCGTAATGCTAATTATTACTTGCAAGAATAGTGAAAAATTATTCATATTCTCATATATTTCAAGAATGTAATAAAACATATTATAAGATGCTTTATATTCAATTAATTTGACTTATATTATATAAAAATAAAACAAAAAAATCTAAAAAGAAATTCTTTTCTATGAGCTTTTTATTAAATGTAAAACTATCTTAAACGTTGATAAAATTTATTTTCTGCATATTTTAATTTACAGAATTTTGTTTTAATTTTTCAAGATTGAAGTTTTTTTTTTATAAGATGATGAATGTCTTAATAAGATTATTTAATTGAAAAGCAAATAAATACTATCTGAATTAATATTTTAGTAATTTAAAGAATTTAACAGAATCATTAAATTCTGAAAAAATTTAAATTCTCATTTTAAGAAGCAATAAAATAAATAGCAAGCTCTTTTATATTCAATTAATTTATCTATTATATCAAAATAAAACCGAATATCTAAAAAAGTTATTTTTAAAATAAATTCAATTATTCCGTATTAAATGTAAATATTATTCCTTAATTCGTTATTCAATGATTCATTATTATCGTTAAGCATTGATAAAATTTATTCTCTACATATCTTTATTTTTTAATTTTTCAAAGTAAAAATTTCTTTTGTTTGTAAGATGATGAATGTTTTAATTTAATTATTTCACTGAAATAGCAAAGAATCAGAATTAATATTTTAGTAATTTAGGACGTTTAATAGAATCATTACGTTCTGCAAGAACACAAAAATTATTTCAGAATAAATAATTTAATCGTTTAAATGCATTCAATAAAAATAAAAATGCTTTTCATTATCATGTTAATATCAAGATCAAAAAAATTCAAATTAATATTTTGTCATTTTTTATTGGGTATATTATAGTATTTTAGAAAAAAAGTATTAGTATAGTATGGTAAAAAAGTATAGTATTTTCTATTATACTCATAATTATAATATGAAGCCTAGCACAGATGTCAATAGCGAACTACATTAAAAGAGAATGAGGCGTTATGTTTATGACATTTTAATTTAAAAAATTTTCAAAGAAGTATTAAATTATTTAACAAAAATTAAAAATTAAATTAGATTAAATTTTTTAACAAAAATTAAATTAGATTAAATCTTTTAACAAAAATTTAAATGCAAAATAACTTCGCTAATTTTGAGTTAGATTGTAGAAGGCTAAATATATCAGCTTAGATTGTGTCAAATAATTTTTTGACATTAAATTGTTTTTAATTTAAAAAAAAATTTACATATTAATTTTATTTTAAACTGAGAATAATTAAAAAATATATTTTTATAAATCTGACATTTTTTTGTGTTGAAAAATTATTTAGCATCTACATGATAAATATTCACACATTTTTTTCATTATATATATATATATATAACATAAAGTATACTAAAAGTTAATTAAAATATATGTTGTTTAATTTCTTTTTCAAAAAATTACCAACATTGAAAGGGTTTTTTTTTTTTTTCTTATCTTTTTTTAAGTTCATAATATTCTAATGTAAGCAACACATCGATTTAATCAATATATCGATTATGCAGTCACAACACATCAATTTATCGAATAATGAGGATGATTACATAGGTGCTACATTTTGTTTCAGCTAATAAAAATATATTCTTAGATCTGGCGCAATTAAAAACAAAAACAAAAAATTAATATAGCATTATATATTTTAAATATATTTTATAATACAAACTATCTGAAGTATATGTTTATGCTTTAAAAATAATAAGCACACGTTTTTTAACTTTCAAAATAGAAAGTAACAACATTTTCTTTTGTGGAGTTTACATTTCAGTGAGTAGCCCAAACAACCCAACCATTAACCAAAACAACACATCGATTCTTTGACACATTGATCATGATTATTCTACTTATTTTATAGTCTATATCATATTACATTTCAATGAGTGCACCATTAACCTAAACAACACATTGACTCTTTGAAACATTGATTATGATTATTCTAGATATTTTATAGGCTATAGCATATACTTAATAAACATATAATTTTAAATCTGGTTTAATTTAATACAAAAAAACTAGTGAAACAGTTAAATGTTTTAGATTTTTTTAATACAAAGTAACCGGAATGTATCTCTACACTTTAAAATATTCATCAAAAACAATATGCTAATGTTGTTTTACTTTCTTTCAGTAAAGTAAATTTACTGGTAATTTACCATTTTCTTTTTAGATGTTTACAATATTTCAAAGTGTGCAGCATGATTCCTATGCAACGCATCGAGTCTTCGAAAAAAATATAGATGCACATTTTTTGTTGTTTTTAATAATATTATAGTATATAAAGATGTACATATATTTGACATCAGGTATTGAAACATTGATTATGATTATTCCAGTTATTTTATGGGCTATATCATGTATATAACTTAATAAATATATAATTTTATATCTTGTTTAACAAAGTATCCTGAATATATCTCTACACTTAAAAATATTCAACAAAAACAATATACACATGTTGTCTTATTTATTTTTTCAGTAAAATAAATTTACCATTAAATTTACTGGTAATTTACCAGTAATTTCACCGTTTTCTGTAATGTTTACAATATTCCAATTTATGCAGCATTATTCCTATGCAACACATCAAGTCTTAGAAAAAATATATACATACATATTTTTGTTGTCTTTAATAATATTTTAGATTATAAAGACAACATATTTTTGACATCAGGTGTTAAGATTTCGTAACAATGAACAAGTCGTTATCAGACTTTTTATACATGTATTACTACATAAAAAGAGAATGTGCAATATATTGCATAACAATATTATTAACAAAAAAGAATATACGATCTTCTAACCACTAACGTTCTACTAACAAAAAAACACTGATATCAGTTTAAAAGTACTTTATTTCAAAAAGGATTATATCTCGTAGAAAATGGAAGTATGAACAAGAAATCGCTGGTCTTCTCTGGAAAATACCTCTGCAAGACATCCAACGCTACGGATCACATGGAATTGTCTCTTCAGAAAGCAGGGTAAGATTACTTTTTATTCAATTCCTTCCATTAGCTCACATTCTCCCTATATACATCTTGTTCAAATTTTCAATCGTTCATAAAATACTTTTTATTCATCCACTCAAGTTCAAATACATTTTTTTTGAACTTGTAGTTTATGACACTTGATGTTAATACAGTTTTTTCAAATATTAATTCATTAATTAACTTTAATTAATTAATTTTTTTTTTTTTTTTTTTTTTTTTTTTTTTTTTTTTTTACATTTAAGTTGCATATATCTAATAATAGATGGCGCCAGATGTAAAAGCAAAATTTCAACTTTATTTGTAATAGACTTTTCTGCAATATAGTAAAGAAAAAGCAGGAATTTACTTAAAAAAATTTTTTTTTATATTATTTGTATAAAATGTATTAGTAAAGAATAAACAGTGCAAAGTTTAATGCTTATAGCACATTTATTTTTCTTTTAATGGCATAAGGAAATACTTTTAAAGTTTTAAAAAGCACTTATGCAATAAAGCATTTTTCTTTTATATAAAATAAGAGGTTTTTTTTCTCTTTATTTTGTTCAGATGTGGAGACATTTTCAAAAAATACTTTTCAGAATATTTACTTTAAATTTCTGCATATTACCAATTTTTTTTAAAGGCAATAGCAATAAAACTTGAAATGAATGCAAAATATTTTAATGGGCAAAATATTCCATGCTCCTTCAATGGAAAGATAGCTATGAACTTCTACCATTTAATAAGCAAATAAAATTTTCACTGCCCTTCTGGCTTTTATTCCGTTGAAGTAGAACCAAATATTTTTATGAAACAAGAATATAAAGGAATTTTTTTATATTGACGAATGCTTTTATATCTGGCCTATAAGTTTCAAAAGTGTGTGAAATTATTATTTTCTGGTGAATTTATATTGATGGTAATAAAAATCATTCTTTGAAAAGATTTTATGATTCATCAAATATATTATTGCCACCAACAAGAATTCAATTTATCATACTATACGGATACTTTAATAACCAAAAGAAACTTCAATGCATATCAATTTTATAATTTAAATCTACATATTTTACTGCAGAAAAAGGAATTTATAGAGTTTATACTAACTTCAGATATTTTTTTTTATATCATCAAAATTTGCTAATTAGTGGAAGCTTTCAAAACTCTAATGATTGTTTATTATCTGAAATTAGTGTATTATTCAGGATTTTAAATGTACGTTCCATCCCTACTAAATTCCAACGCCATCAAACAGCAGCCAATCAGAAGCCTGATCTCTTGTCCAATCAGATTTCCAATTGGAAATCCACTTTTATAGGATATAATTTCGAAAATGTAAAAAAAAGGCCAAGTTATCTATAATTTTTTTAATGAAATTGACTTTTCTTAAATATTTATATTGCAATATTAAAAAATTTATTTCCTTACTTCTAATTTATTTAAAATTTAATTAATTAATTAATGCACTTAGTAAATGTAAAATTTATTTCCTTCTGATGCAATTTATTTTATTAATGAAATGTTACGAAAAACATATAGTGTTTTTTGTGATCCAATGATGTAAAATCTTAATCAACAGATTCACGTAAAATCGCATCTTATTGATTAACTGAATTATTATTTTATAAAAAAAAAAAAAAAAATTGATTTCTTATACTAAATATAAAATTGCTTCTTAAAATATTTACATGATTCTCAAAAATCTCTAAAAGGCTTTGATTCATTTCAGTTCATTTATTGTTAACAAATAAAAGAAAAAAAAATTTAAAACTAAAAAAAAACGGTTTACCATAAAATAATAACAGATCCTTAAAATGTCTTTTGAATTTTAATAAATTTTTATTCTGTTATGAACTATCATGATAAAATTTTATATTTTGTAAGTTATTTGTATAAACTTTTCAGAACAGTGTGAATTCGAACAACTCAATGGAATCCAAAGTAACTGGTCAAGCATTCACTCAGACAGCATCATATAAAGGAACTTTTGTAGCCACAAAGACATTAAAATTCAAAAGTAGAAATGTAGACATTCCAAGGGAAACAAAAAAAGAAATGAAAATAGTAAGTATCCATTGTTACTTTGAAACTTTCTAACTTAAATATGATACTTTTTTTTTATCGAGCTCTTTTGCATAACTCTTTATTTTACACTCTTATCGTGTTCAGTTATTTTTGTATTCTATCATTATTTTAATTATTCTTTCATGTTGAGCGCTTTTTACGTAATATCTCAATATTTCAGATGAAGTAAAATTCTGGGTATCCAAAATTGTTGTTATCAAAGTTATGGAAAAATTACACTATTTTTTCTACCTATTAAGAATAATCAATTATCTATAGACAATAATAGCACATTCTGAGAAAATATATATATTCCTCAGCTTTTAGAAATATTAAGTTTGAATAATATTTCTTCTAGATAAATAAAATAAGAAGAAAAAAAAATTACAAATTAGAAAGTTGCAAATTGTTGAAAGAAAGTTACAAATTGTTGTAAAAATATGTTCCTTTTTATATTCACCTGTATTTCCTTAAATGAATACCTTTCTCGAGATTTACATTATCTTAAAGTTATAACATATTTCTTAAGTATAATTGTTATCATTCAAAACCTTCTTTAAAACTGAAAACCTTTCTGTCAATTTTATGCTATGATATAAATCCTGATTCGTATGTGCTACACAAAAGGACAGACAAGAATCCTCCAAAGATTAAGCATTGTGGTTTATATACTGTGGATTATAAGTTGTGTATAGTATACATGTAGATTATACTTTGCGTTTTATATACCTACGGATTATACGTTGCGTTTTATGTCATCATCATCATCAATAGTATGACATACCAGGCTGGGCATGTGCTACACAAAAGGACAGACAAGAATCCTCCAAAGATTAAGCATTGTGGTTTATATACTGTGGATTATAACTTGTGTATAGTATACATGTAGATTATACTTTGCGTTTTATATACCTATGGATTATACGTTGTGTTTTATGTCATCATCATCATCAATAGTATGACATACCAGGCTGGGCATGTGCTACACAAAAGGACAGACAAGAATCCTCCAAAGATTAAACATTGTGGTTTATATACTGTGGATTATAAGTTGTGTATAGTATACATGTAGATTATACTTTGCGATTTTTATATACCTACGGATTATACGTTGCGTTTTATGTCATCATCATCATCACGGACATGAATCCCACCAATAGTAGGACATACCAGGCTGGGCATGTGCTACACAAAAGGACAGACAAGAATCCTCCAAAGATTAAACATTGTGGTTTATATACTGTGGATTATAACTTGTGTATAGTATACATGTAGATTATACTTTGCGTTTTATATACCTACGGATTATACGTTGCGTTTTATGTTATCATTATAATCAATAGCATGACATACCAGGCTGGGCAAAGACTTTCCTTTGAAGAAATTTCCATGCATTCCACTGGGTGACAAGGGTCCTCCAATTCTTAACCTTCAGTATAGCAAATTCTTTTTCAGCTGTGTCAAACCATCGAAACTTGTGTTCATCCTCTTCCTCTTTGTCGAAACGAACTCTTTTACAGGGTTTAAATCTTTCATTCTAAATAGATGAGCAACCCAGTTTAATCTATTGATCTTAATAAATTTTATAATATCTGCGCCTTTATAGCATTTATAAATTTCTGCGTTGTACCGTCTTCGCCAACAATCACTTTCCCTGACACTTCCAAGAATAGCCCTTAAAATTTTCCTCTCATATATATCCAAATGGGCCTCATCAGATCTTGCCAAAGTCCATGTTTCATATCATTGACTAAAATAGTTCCAATAGGGGTTCTAGTTTTTCTGCATATGGACTGTTAATATTAAATGGTTGATTTTTTTTTCAGAATAATCCTAAAAGTCTACTTCCTCTTTTTAATATTCTTAAGGAAACTTAATTATTTTGTAAATAATACGTTTATAGTATGCAAGATGTCATTTAATATATGAAATTCGCTTATTTATATTTTGGAAAGATACATTTTTAAATAAACAATAATAATGGGAAATAACTATATAAATGAGTTTTTTTTTTTTAATAATAAAAAAAGGTTCCTTTTTTTTAAATTTTAAATGACAACTTTTATCAGGTGTCATTTGATACATATCAGGCGTTATTATAATTTTTTCCAAAAAAATAGCATGCAAGTTTACATTGTAACTCAATCACTTAATAATAATAATAAAAATTCGTAATTTACACATTTTTGAAAAACTTTTAAAAATATTTTTGCTATTAATATGAAAATTCCTTTAATAATTTCTATTCTAAACATTAAAGTATCATCTATCAAAAGTTTTCTTAAAAATTGTAGGATTTACTTTTAAAACACAATTGCTAAATAGAAAAGATTATTGAGCCTGAAATGGCTAGCGCTCTGGCGCTCGATGCCACAGGTTTCGGGTTCGAGTCCCGGCGGTGCCATGGTTGTTTGTAGTGGTTCGGAATTCACTTTAAGCCGTAGATACCGGTCTCCTGTGACTGTAAGAGCGTCACGGAGCAGAAGTCAGACTTCTACCTACGGGTGCTCCATCAGAACGGAAGTTGCACCCTTCCTCCCTCCTTCCATGAGGGATACGACAACAACAGCAAAAAATTATTGAACAAAACTAAACTGTAATATTATAATCAAATATTTCATTGTTATTCAGCTTTTATTATTTTACTAATCAACTTATAATTTAAGTTGTATAGGGTTGTATGACTAATTTGTACTTCAAAAATATTTTTTGACATGAATATTTTTACTGAGGTTTATAGGGTAAAATTCATCAAAAAGTTGATTTTATAAGTTATGCTTTTATGCTATAATTTAAATCAATAATATACATATATTTTAATCAATATTACTGTTTCTTATAAGATTACATTTCATGAAATTCTTCAGTCATCAATATGTTAAAGTTCATCATAATGAAATTATTGATATGTATGTTAAAAGTGGGTAAATTTTTGTAAACTTAACAGTGAAAAATGCGGCATTAAAAATAAACTATTTATCCTGCATTTTTACAACAAAATTGGCAAAAAATAAAGTTGACAAAGATAAAGTTGAGTTTAATTGGATTTTAAAATTTCACATCTATCTGGTCTTATAAAATGTGCCTTCTGTTTTTTTAAGTTTTTTTCTGCAATGATACAACTCTAATATTTAATCCGTTTAGAACAAGTACATTACAATTGTACATTACAACTTCAATAGTACATTACAATTGTACATTACAACTTCAATAGTACATTACAACTAATTTTGAATGCTAGTCATTTGCATTCTAAAGCACCATTTAAAGTAAGGAATTATCATTAACCTGTCATCTGAAATTTAAACATTTAACTCATAATTTGGACATTTAACATTTAACCCATCATTTGGCATTTAAACTTTTAATCATTTATATGACATTTAAACTTTAACCCATCATGGGATATTTAATCTTTAACCCATCATCTGACATTTAAACTTTAACCCATCATCTGACATTTAAACATTTAACACATCATATAACATTTAAATTTAACACACCATCTAATATTTAATCTTTAACCGATCGTCTAACATTTAACCCATCATATGACATTTAACCTCTAACCGATCATGACATTTAACCTCTAACCATCATGACATTTAACCACTAACCCATCATGACCTTTAACCTTTAACCCACTATAGTACATTTAATCTTTAACCCACCATAGGACATTTAATCTTAACCCACCATAGGACATTTAACCTTTAACCCACCATAGGACATTTAATCTATAACGCATCATACGACATTTAAATTTTAGCCCATCATCAGACATTTAAAATCAAATTTTTTGATGTACCATTCTTAGAATATAGTCCTTTTATCTATAAAATTATATTTTGTAAAATTTCAAATGAATGAACATTTAATTTAGTGATGAAATTTTCGAAGATATTCTTATCATTTTTTAACACTGTTGAAATCATTATTTTTTTTTAAATGATTAATATTTAAAACAGGTGTGGCAAGCCCAAATGATATTGGGGGCCACTTTGGAAATGCATCATAACTCCGCGGGCAGCATATAAAATTATATATTCCCCTATTAGATTTAGACCCATTATAGACATATTTATATTCATATTGCAATCTGTTATAATGGATGTTCCAAGATGCGCGCCCCTCATGAGTTCGGAGAGTATAATTTAATTATTCTGTGAACTCATAAATAAAACAATATATGTCATATACTCGCAAGAATATTATTTTAAAATCAAAAGTTAATTTTTTCTCATAATTTCGACAATTAATTTTTGACTATATGGATGCACACTTAATGTATTTTTTAATAGATTGGTTTTCATTACTTTGGCCATTATAAAACAAATATATTTTGTAAAAGTGTGATAAATCTTACGGGCTGGAAAAATGTTCAAGGCTGGCCGTGGTTGGCCCCTGATTTAAAACATTCATTTTAGCTATATAGAAATCCAATACATCCTGAATTTAATGCTTCTCCGCTTGATCCCCTTATCTCAAGGTCACCTTCAGGTTTCTTTTCAGCCACCTTAACACAGCTCAAAAGAGCACATTCATTTGTAACGGCACATTGGAACAAGTTATATCTGCTACGTACATCAACTTTTCCTTATCTCGACAAAATAAATCTGCTGAAAGAAGTTCTTACCAAAAATATCTAACTTAGTCAATAGGGCATGAAATTTCGAACTGATTTCATTTCATCCTTTATGATGCAACATGGACCCAAACCACTTTTTGTGGTCAATTAAGTTAGTGAAATTATATATATATATATATATATTTTATTTCCAATGACAGATTATGAACAGTTACAGAAGAACAACTAAAAAAAAAACATACAACATACAACAACAACAAAATAATACAATAAATGCAACAAACCTTCCTGAAACAAAGGTCATTAATCTAATAATAATGGCAAGTTGCAGATCTTTTAGCCACTAAAAAGTGTTACCAGGTGCACCACGGCGAGGTAGATCTTCTGCGAACTCGTGGATTTATATATTTAATATAGATATAAATATATTTTCAGATTTTTAAAAGACATTTTTTTGTGTACATGGGAATCTTTTTAAAGAAAAAAAGTAATCTATGTAGTGAATATTGTGTTCATTTACTTACCTTAAAAATCTTTTCAACATTATAAATTTTTTTAATTTCATCCTTTGTTGTACAACATGGCTCCTGGATCCAAATCCCTTTTTGTGGCCAATTAAGTTAGTGGATTTATATATATATATATATATATTATATATATAAATCCACTAACTTAATTGGCCACAAAAAGGTGTTTGGTTTAGATTAGGGTTTTAGATTTTTAAAAAAAAATTTTACGTTGAAATTTTATTTTTATAATGAATGTGTTCATTTACTTGGCATTAAAAACCAAAATGATTTATTACATACACTATATTATCTTTGAAATTAATAGATGCAGAATTCTAAATCTGCATAATTTAATATTAAGAAATTAACACTTCGTAATTAATACATAAGTAATTACAAAAAGTATTGCTTTTTCTATAATATAATACAAAAAAAAAATCCGAAAATTATCTTTCTATTTAAAATAGTTATTAAAAATAATATACACATGATGCAGTTTTTTTTTTTTTTTTCCCCCCATAAAGAAGCAATAAATTTTTTGACAATGTTTACAATATTGCAATATTCAAATATTAGTAACAAACAGCACAGTCTTCAAAACAAATGCATACATGTATCCATAATTTCGGCCATCACATATTATAATTTCATAATAAGGAACATAATGTATACGATTCCCTAGTTCTTAGATGAAGTAAAATTTGAAATTCTCAACCAAATCTTCTATGTATGTATGTATCATTATTATTACATATATAAGAGAAAGTGTAACAATTAATTTTTTAAATATTTCTTTCAGGTCTGTGTAAGGCATTTTGAAGGCACATCAATTTTTTCAGGAAATATATACCTATGTATATGTAAGTGAGGAAATAATCAAATGTTGTTTTCATTTAAAGTTTTGTCAATATTTATTTTTCAGATGCGAGAACTTCATCACGACAACATCAATCCTTTCATCGGCGCATGTGTTCAACCTCATTATATTCTTCTAGTCACAGAATATTGTGCAAAAGGCAGTTTGAAGGTACCTTTAATTCGAAATTATACTCTAGGATTTAGTTAGTAAATTTATTCAAGGATTATGCGTTATACACTGAAGTGACAAAAGTCATGGGATACCTCTTAATATCGTGTCAGCCCTCCTTTCGCCCGGCGAAGTGCAGCAACTCGACGTGGCATGGACTCAACAAATCGTTGGAAGTCTTCTGCAGGAATATTGAGCCATGCTGTCTCGATAGACGTCCATAATTGTGAAAGCGTTGATGGTGCAGGATTTTGGGCACGAACAGACCTCTCGATGATGTCCCATAAATGCTCGATGGGATTCATGTCGGGCGATCTAGGTGGTCAGATCATTCGTTGGAATTGTCCAGAATGTTCTTCAAACCAATCGCGGACAGTTGTGGCCCGGTGACATGGCGCATTGTCATCCATAAAAATCCCATCGTTGTTTGGGTACATGAAGTCCATGAATGGCTGCAAGTGATCTCCAAGTAGCTGAACATAAGCATTTCCAGTCAATGTTCGGTCCAGTCGCACCAGAGGATCAAGTCCATGCCATGAAAAAACAGCCCACACCATTACGGAGCCACCACCAGCTTGAACAGTGCCTTGCTGACAGTTTGGGGTCTGCGCCACACTCGAACCCTACCATCAGCTCTTACTAACTGAAATCGTGACTCATCGGACCAGGCTACGGTTTTCCATTCATCTAGGGACCAACCAATATGCTCACGTGCCCACGAGAGTCGCTGCAAGCGATGTCGTTCTGTCAGTAAAGGCACTCGAGTCGGTCTTCTGCTGGAATAGCCCAAGAAAGCCAAATTTCTCCGCACAGTTCTAACAGACAAGTCCCTTGTACGTCCCACATTGATTTCTGCGGTTATTTGACGCAGTGTTGCTTGTCTGTTAGAATTTACGACTCTTTGCAGACGTCGCCGGTCTCGGTCGTTAAGTGCAGGCGGTCGACCACTGCGCTGTCCATGGTGGGATGTTATGCCTGAAATTTCATACTCTCGACACAGTGGATCTGGGAATGTTGAATTCCCTAACGATTTCCGAAATGGCATGACCCATGCGTCTAGCTCCAACTAACATTCCGCGTTCAAAGTCTGTTAATTCCCGTCGTGCGATTCATCATCACGTCAAAACCTCTTCACATGAATAACTTGAACAGAAATGAAAGTTCTGCGAAAGCACTGCGCATTTATACCTGTTCTACGCGATGCTACTGCCATCTGAAAATTTGCATATTGCTATCCCATGAGTTTTGTCACTTAAGTGTAATACGTATATATTCAAGGACTAGTATTGCATAATGATGCCTATGCATGAGTAAAAGTTAAAAAGATTTCACAAATAAATGTTAGCATTAGTTATTACTTCTTAATAAATTCGTAGCAATTTTTGATTTAAAATCTATAAATAAACAAGGTACTTTTAAGTAACATTAAAAAAGTAATTAAAAAAAAACTACAGTATTTGAAAAATTTTTTTTTAATATTTAGACAAGTGTTGTAAAAGTTAATCATTTGAATAACAAAAAAAAAATGAACTATGATGATGCATGTTTTAATTTCTTAGTTTAGAGTTCAAAATTTACAATTACTCTACTAAAAATTAGTGATACACATTTTACAGCTTTTTCTATAAAAGTTATGGTTTAGCTGGTAAATCAGAGGATAGAATTAATTCTTCACAAACCGTCTTTAATTATAGTTAGTTTAGTTTGCATCGTCTATAGTTTTTCTTCCTACATTCAGGGTAAAAATTATATGTTTTTATATCACTTCAAAATATATTGTGAGATTTAATCACTACATTAAAATGTTTAAGATGTATAGGTTATTTTTTATGTTTAAATCAATTGAAGAAATAAATTCAATATTAAATTTTCATAAGAATAATGCATAGCATTGATTGAGGTATTATAAATTTAGAAAAACATTTATTTCTAGTAAAACCCGTGTATACACTAAATATGTACAAAATTGGAACTATACCACCTTACAAAATATGAGCTCAAACATCAAAATTTCAAAATGATAATTAATAAAGCCAAAAATTGAAATTTTAAAAATTAATTAAATTACAAAAATTTAAGAAAATATTAATATTTATTCCGTTTTATGGACATGCTTAAGTGTTGCTGTTCATCAAATGAGATAAGTTACAGCATTATTCACTACAATTTATTGAAATATGTGAATTTCAATACAAAGAAAAATTAATGTATCATGACTGAAATCTATGGATTATTTGAAATGTTACTTGGATGGCTTATTTATCAATGAAATAATAGATTTAAAAAGAACCTGAATTTATGAAATATTAAAGATAATTTTTAAATCTTTTAAAATACGTCATAATTAACAATGTAAAGATGTTTTTAAATTATCCACTTTAAACATTTAGATTTTCATAAATGTGTTGCATGTTGTCTGAGTTTGAAATGTTATGTTTCATTTCTTTATTTTACAGGACATTCTAGAAAATTCCGATTTAAAATTGGATCATATATTTATTTCATCATTGATATTTGATTTAATAAAGGTAATATTTAATTATCATTATTTTTAATTAAAGAACGTATTTTTTTTTCTAAATTTTAATTGTAATTAAAATTTTAGAAATTTCTTAAAGTACATAAGTCAGTCTTAATAAATTTACATAAGTTAATAAGTTTATTTTTAAAAATTAAAGCAGTTTAAACTTTATACAGGATATTCCTAAAAATTCCGATTTAACATTGGATCATATATTTATGTAATCATTGATATTGGATTTAATAAATGTATTATTTAATTGTGTAATAGTAAATATGTTTTACTATATAATGAAAGCTCTGAACTATTACTTAGTATTACAGCTCTTTTGTTAAAAGTAAGTTACTACATTATTAGGATACAACGTATTAATAAATCAAAATTATCGTAAGAATTAATTTAAACCAGTTCCCAACTCAAACTAAGTGAATAAGTTTTGCTAAGGTTAGTTGGAGTGAAAAATTGTAACAGATTGGAACTAATTAGTTGCCAAACTTTTGTTACATCATTTTTCATTTGCGAAATAATTGATCTTGATAAAATTATCTAGTGTTTCAAGTAATAAATATAATTAAGTGTAATACTAAATTACTTTAAGAATAGTTTATTAAATCATTTTAATTTTCAGACATTTGCCATATTTTTTCATAAAGTTATTTAAAGAATGTTTCTTCCAAATTATTTGGAAATGTTCAACAATATAATTTCTTAATTTTTATTATTACTCACCACCATTTTAATTATTATTCTTTTTATTTTTCAAAACAAGTATATTTACTTATGGTTTATTTTTCTGTATGCAAATATAGAAAAAGTTTTGTAATAGATCAACATTCTAACATAAATACTTCGCAGCAAATTTGTTTTCTTTTTAAAAATTGGTTTTGAAATTTCTGGCTTATTTTGAAAGTGATGATATTAATTATTATTTTATTAACTTTTTCAATATTGTCTTTTAGAAACTAGATTAATTTATTTATTTGCTTATCAAGCTAATTTGCTGTTAACTTTCAAAAATACAATATTAGCTTTTTACTTTATTTCCTTTTAATTAATAAATTTACTATTCTTTAAAACAGGGGTGGCCAACCTAAATGATCTTACGGGCCACTTTGGAATTGCATCCTAACTCCGAGGGCCGCATATAAAATTATATATTCCCACATTAGATTTAGACCCACTATAGGAATTTTTATGTTCATATTACAACCTGTTCAATTAGATTTCCCAAGATGCGCACGCATCATGAGTTCGCAGAATATAATTTAATTATTCTATGAACTCATGAATGAAACAGGCACTATCTGTCCTATAATTGTAAGAATATTATTTTTAAGTCTGAGTTAATTTTTTCTCATAATTTCGACAATTAAGTTTTGAATATAGGGATGCACACATAATGTATTTTTTAATACATTAGTTTCCACTACTTTGGCCATTATTAAGTAAATATATTTTGTGAAAGGGTGACAAATCTCGCGGTTCAAGCAAAATTTTCAAGGCTGGCCGCATGCGGCCCGCGGGCCACGGATTGGCTCCCCCTGCCTTAAACATTCACAAAACAACATATCACCTTAAACATTCAACAAAATTTACATTCAACCAAATTTTATTCATGAAAATTTAACACTATTATACGTTATTAATAAAGAGATTTTGAAATGTAATATCTAAATTTGTGTTGTATTTTAAATCCATTAATATAATAATATGTGATTTATTTAGGGCATGATATTCCTTCACGACTCAGATTTGAAAGTGCATGGAAACTTAAAATCATCCAATTGTGTCGTTACCAGCCGATGGGTTCTTCGACTGACAGATTTCGGTTTGGGAGATCTTACCACAGCAGCAGAAAATGAAATATTTCTCAATTACGAACACTACAGAAGTAAGAGCATATATTCATTTGATAATTTGTTTTGTTTATGATGTATCAAAAACCATTTTTTAGCATGCACCCATACGAAATAAATTCAACAGGTTTTTAATGAATTGATAGAATTGCTTCAAATTCATATGCATTAGAAAGTGATATAGCAATGCTTAGTTAATGATAAATGTGAAAGATTTAAAAATTATGAGAAATTTTTTTTATATATATTATTAAGTGTATTTCAATTCCGTTATAAGAAACACTTAGTATTCATTTAAGATATAGTATTATTAATTGGAAAGTACCAACATATGATTGGTACTTGAGAGTTTGCCCTGATGGTGACCTGTTTTTTTTTTGGGGGGGGGGCCCATGGAAGTCAACAAACTTGCTTATAACTTTATGTCAGTGGACGCTTGAGAAGTCTCACCTATGAATAAGGGCAAAACAGTTTTGGACCTGCACCAAGTGTAGGCTTACTCAAGCATCGCCCGCTCATATTTTAAAATGCCATGATTTTACATTGGACTCTTATTTTTCTCAACCTCTTCTATCTTAGTCTTTTTAGAAGTTTATGGACTTATGGATTTGTTCTAATAATAGCTAGACCATATGGGGGATCAGAAAAAACAGTATTGATTACTTGAAAGAGAAATCTGTGAATAAATTTATAGGTAATGTCTCTATAGTTGTTAACGTATGTGATATTCATTTTCAAGCTGCTTTTCAAGTATAAAATGGAGTTAGAGAACATTGAAAATCATATGCTTCCGATATAGTGGTACTATAGGCTGTATCTTTAGTATAACCACAAAGGAAAATTTTCAGTTGAGTGATATCTGGAAAACAGTTATTTTGCTATACAAGTCACTTTTGGCATCTTTATATTGTTACACCTATCCAATACAATAATTAATAATACAACTACACTAATTCCAATCTTTTACGATATATTGTTATTATAACTGTTCTGGTCCAGGAATAAAACACATAGCACTAGTGGACTGTATAAAAAACACGTTCTCTTTATTCCAAAACCAAACTCACACTGCTGGTGTTACATTTCTCCCTGGCAGCAGCCAGCTCACCCCACACAGACAGGATGTTTTACAGACAAGCGTTGACTTCCCCTATGCTCGGGGAGCTACTTATCCCTGAGGCAACAATAACCACGCAGAAAAAATTTGCAGTGGATTGACAACAGGAAACCAGCCCTTTCGCGAAATATCCCATTCACGTACGGGCATTTTTTTAAGGAGATTTATATTCATTTTCTAACAAATAATTTTTAATAAAGGGATTTTAATTAACTACTTAAATTGTGAACCATATGCCATGCATAATTTTTCTCCTAAACATTAGTGTTATTACTTTGAAGGCATAATCGTATGTTTATCCTTTCTGAGGGCAAATGCATAATTTATTTCGAAATCTGTAAGAATATAATCAATTTATGTTAATGTTTTGTAAAAATAATAGCAACTGGTGTCATTTATACATAGTTTTTTAAACATATTATAATGGAGCCAATAACTTAAGGTTAATCTCTATATATACTACTTTAATTCTGTTTTTATTTGCAAAAGTATTCTTAGATCAAAGATAATCCGTATCATTGTTGGACAGTAAGGAGGTATAAGTAATGTAGTGCCAAGGGAAATTACCACTTACCAAACCAATTATCTGTAGGAGCCAACAGAGCGTACCAACCAATCCTTCTCAGAAAAGGAGTTTCTTTTTGGAACTTTTTTTATAGGTACTTTTACTAGAGTTGTCCTTTTTGGCCGAAAGTATGAAGAAGATAGATTTTTACACCTTCTTACACATTTCCAACCTAGTTCGTTTTTGTAATAATTTTTTTATTCTTAAATTCACCAAATCTTACTACTATCGTAAACATGAAAACATGAAACAAGAATTATTTACATGAATTTGAAAATAATATTTAAAAAAATCACAAATTTAAGCTTATATTTACCTATTTTATAAAAGTAACATAAAAACAAATGTGTTAAAAAAATATCAAAAACATTTTAAAAAATTTTTTAAGGTTTAAAAAAGTTTTTTTTTATAATATTCGGTATCAGTGGATAACAGAAATGTATAATGTATATAATGCATAATGCATATAAGGTAAATATATAAATATTTGATAACAGATGTATGAATAACATATATTCAGTATTTTCTTAAATAAATAAAAAATTGCATATTTTTTTCCATTGTATATACAAAATGTCATTAAGCTCGATAAATTATACAGAAAAATATTTATTATTATGAAATAAAATATTATAAATGATTATTTAATTATTTTAAAAGCTTTTATTAGTGAGAAAGTGACATTGATACATCGATACTGATAGTTAGACTCGGACATGTAACGATTTGTATTTGTATTGGACAAAAAGTATTGCTGAAAATTCAATATCTTTTGCTGCTTATCATACTTAACAAATGCAAAAGACATTTCAATACCAAAAAGGGTAATTTATTATTTTGTACTGAAAATATTGTTAATTGTAGAACCTTTCTTTGATAAACTTTCTTATAATTTAATAATGAAAGTTTTTAACGAAACAATATTTTTATATTTTAACCTAAAATACTTTAATAATCCGTTTTATTTTTTACATATTATTTACCGCATTCGTCATGTTTCAATGGGCAATCCTGCCGATTGGCATGAGTTTCGTTCTCAGTGATTTCATCACCAAAAAGCATTAATTCATTATTTTGTTCTGAAAATGTTGTTCATTGCGGAACTTTCCTTTGATAAACCTTCTACTTCATAACTTAATAATAAAATTTTTTAATGAAATAATATTTTTGTACATTTAACATAAAATACTTTAATAATTCGTTTTATTCATTACTTACCGCATTCATCATGTATGAATGAGCAACCGTGCGGTTTGTATGTCTTACAATCTCATCAATGGATTTCTTTTCTTTGTTGGCGCAACAGTCTCATGGTGGGCCATGACCATCTGGCTGCTGGCAGATTTAGAGACATGAGAGGTTTTCTTTTTTTACGGGGTAGGGCTATCAACCTACTCAACGCTCTTACAGTCATAGTAGACTAGGACTATGAATCATTACTTAATCACAAAACCTGTGGCACTGAGCGCCAGAACACGTCACTCGGTCATCAGACCTTCAGTGATGGATTTAATAAACATTATTTGAAAAATTGAGTATAATTGACATGGATTTGCAATAATAAGTTGGATTTTTTTGTTGGATGGAGTTTTCCAAGTTTCTTCCCATACGACACTAAAATGCAAGATAATTACCCACGAGAAAGATTTTCACATACATAAGTGAACTGCCATAGCAAAACTGTCAACATATTAGAAAGTTCATGGTCAAAATGCTTATAAAAGCCCTCCTTTTGCACTGAAAAAAACAAATATTATTACCTATCCCCCATCAACAACCATCACGAAATGCAATCCCTTCTATTTTCTTTTAAGTATAAAAAAAGTAAGGCAAAGGACCAGCAACTTATTTTCTAGATCCGTCATTCTGAGTGAGTCGGCTTGGCAAAAAAGTGGAGACACTATAAAACTGTGTTTTTTTATGGAGAAAAAAAAAGAACGCCCACGGCGACAGAAAAATAAAGGAACCAAAGGGCTTTTAAAGCTATCTTGCCTCTGCCATGAATCCAGGTCTGTCTGCACCTTTCCTTTCCTTTCTTGGAAGCCATTACAAAACTGTTTCCTTTTACCCCCAAGGTTACACTTTTCGGAAACTTTCTGCACCATATTATTGCAAGCGGTAGGTATTCGAGCGTGATTTTTTTTTCTTTATGCCATACGGTATGGATGCATTTTATGTTTGTCGATGACAGAAATATATGAATAATATATTTTCAGTATTGGGTTTTTTTGGGAAAAGCAAATAGCTATAATTTTTTTCCATTATGTGTACTTTAAGATCATTAAGTTCGGTTATTTATACAGGGAAAGAAACATTGTATTTTGAACAAAGTAACGTAAATGTCCGATAAATTTTTCTGAAAGCTTTTCTAAATGGAAGATTACTTTTTAAAACTACCTTCAATTTTTGCAATTTTGATGTGTAAGCAAAGAGCATTAATTATCTTCTTTACTGCATTAAAAGTACAGGAGATAATTACAAAGCAATACTTACCTTTATATTTAATAAATCTTCAATAATTAATTAATATTTAATCTCCTTATATGTTTCAAGCTTGCTTTTCATATTTAGCTTCCATTTTGTGAATGGTACAAGTTTAGTGTTCTCGTACTTCTTAATTTGAGTATTTCGTCAATTCTTAATGATTAGCATTTTTACATAATTTTAATTAAAAATGTTGTTCATTGCAGAACTTTTCTTTCTTAAACCTTCTACTTTATAACCTAATAATAAAATTATTTGAAAAAATGAGTATTAATTGGCAATAATAAGTTGGATTAATAAGTTGCAAGATACATACATAATTACCTACGAGAAAGATTTTCACATATTTAAATGAACCGCCATAGCAAAACTGTCAACATATTAGAAAGTTCATGGACAAAATGCTTATAAAAGCCTTCCTTTTGCACTGGAAAAAAACAAACTTTATGACACATCCCCCATCAACAACTATCATGAAATGCAATCCCTTCTATTTACCTTTAAGTATAAAAAAAAAGTAAGGCAAAGAAGTAGCAACTTATTTTTTAGATTCGTCATTCTGAGTGAGTCGGCTGGGCAAAAAAGTGGAGTCACTATAAAACTGTGGGAAAAAAAAAAGAACGCCCACGGCGACAGAAAAATAAGGAAACCAAAGAGCTTTTAAAGCTATCTTGCCTTTGCCATGAATCCAGGTCTGTCTGCACCTTTCCTTTCTTGGAAGCCATTACAAAACTGTTTCCTTTTGCCCCCAAGGTTACACTTTCTGGAAACTTTCTGCACCATATTATTGTTAGCGGTAGGTATTCAAGCATGATTTTTTTTCTTTATGCCATTCGGTATGGTCGGATTCTAAGTTTGTCGATAACAGAAATGTATGAATAATTTATCTTCGGTATTGGGGTTTTTTCGAAAAAAAGATATTTATAATTTTTTTCCATTATGTGTACTTTAAGATCATTAAGTTCGGTTATTTATATAGGGAAGGAATCATGATATTTCACACAAAGTAACGTAAATGTCAGATAAATCTTTTTAAAAGCTTTTCTAAATGGAAACTTATTTTTTAAAACTATCTTCAATTTTGATATGTAAGCAAAGAATATTAATTATCTCCTTTACTGCATTAAAAGCAAAGGAGATAATTACAAAGCTATACTTAGCTTTATAATTAATAAATATTTAATAATTTATAAGTAATTAATTAATATTTATTCTTTTTACATGTTTCAAACTTAGCTTTCCATACTTAGCTTTCATTTTGCGAATGGTACAGGCTTGGTGTTCTCATACGTATTTCATCAATAAGGCTTAGAATTCTTTATGCTTTTAATTAAATCTTAATAAATTTTCTACAAGCACAAACGTCTTCATAACGCAAACGCTTTCTTAACACAAACGTCTAATATGTATATACATACATTTTATACGTTTGTGTTAATGCTTGCATGAGTACGTACGTGTATGCTAAATTGCTTTTCATTGTATTTGATTTCAAATGAGAATTTAAGAAACGTATTCAAAATATTAATTTATAAAAAAATAAATATACTGAATTATTTTTCGGTATATGCATTTATATTTTGCCATACTGCATGATATAATAAAAAAGATTAAAAACACTTGACTCTAAAGTATACTTTAAATTTATGGTCCATTAATTTTTATTCAAGCTGAAATTCATTATTATTAAATTCTTCAAACTTAAATTCAATATTTATCAAATAAGAATAAACGATGCAATGAATTAAACATTCTTCCATGTTTCATTATCTGTAACATGCAACATTCTTCTGTTAACTCTCTGTAATAATTAATTAATAAATAATAAAATTTAGGTATATAATTAAGTTTTATTAATGAATTTGATTATATTTTTTTAATTTTATTGGTTCCAAAATCCAAAGTTTTGTCAAAACCTATTGCTCTAATTTTCTTTTTAGCTTATAATTTTTGTATAATAATGAATGCATTAGAGGTAAATATTCTTAAACCTAAACATATAACAGTAAATAGTATTATATCATATTATAAGCTAATAGTTATTCTATCATTAACTAATAGCTATCCTATTATAAACTAGTAACTATCCTATCATAAACTAATAGCTACCCTATTGTTAACAAATATGCTATCCTATTGTTAACTAATATGCTATCCTATTACTTAACGTTAAACATAGAGACATTCCATTTTCTCAACCATAATGGACATGCTTTACAGTTTACACATTAACAAATGCTGCCATACAATTTGCCCAAGAACTATTCCGAATTCTAACTGGAGTCCATGGAACTTTGATGACAAAGCATGATTAAGACTGTCAAAGCAGAAGCTGACTCATTGAAACTATTAAGCTGTCCATAGCTTTTGCAATTTGAATGAGTAGATTTAGGAAGTATTGAGGCCATTCACATCGTAAATCTGACTTCTAATTCTATGGTCGTAGACGAATGTGAAGACAAATATCGATCGTACTGTCCAGCTCCGTATGCAATCAAAGGGTTCATTGTGATCAATTGCAAGTCTATATCTGTAAGTGATTGCTTTCTGTCCTCTTTTGCACAATTTACAATTTTGAATTCACTGAAACGGACATAGAATGAGTTTTAGTTTAACTATTGAATTAAATCAATGAATCAAAAGAGCGTTAAAAATATATATGCAACTAATTAGCTGACAAAATGAAAGACTATGCATGGAGTTTTTTTTATAATAAAAAAAACTCCATGCATAGTCCAGTGGTAAAATAGATAGGCAGTGAATAAAAAGATCGACTTTGAATTAGTCGTAGGCTTCGAATTGCTAATGGCTATAACAGTCACTACTTGCATAAACGTAGACACAAACTGTATGGTGGGTGTTTTACAGGTTTTATCCTATAACACAACAAATGTGGGATATTTTTCTTTAGAAGTATTTTTTTGTTCTAATGTAGCTTGCAAACACTTAGACAATTATTTTCGTTGCCTTAAGGCAAAAGCTGCACCGACGTTACTCACTTGGCACTATCTAGTGAGATGCGTGTAGCTTAAAGATACGGAAGCGGAGTAACAATACCTCTTCAACTCTCAAATAATCCTGTTTGACCAGGACCTACGGTTTAAAGTGAATTCCGAACCACTACAAACATCCATGGCACCAACGGGGCTCGAACCCGTTATGCCTGTGGTATCGAGTGCCTGAGCAATATCCACTTGGCAATTCAGGCCCCTTCTTTACAAGTATGGAAAGATTAATTTCCAATGATGAGCTTCGTATGTAACATATAAGGAACACAAGTTCCTCGATATATATAAAAAATTAAAAATAAAATATACAGAGAATATATAGAGGAATAAAACATTTGCCAATAAAGAATAAACAAATGGATACAAATAATAAATGGAAAAAAATTGTTTTCAAAGAATACATATATCAATGTTCAATAATTCAATTCTATAGCAGCGTTATTACCAAGAGTTCAGAAATTTATTCAATAATTTTTAGTAGTTAATGTCGAAGATACTAATAATATTCAATAAGTAATATTGAATTTAAGTTTGAAGAATTTAATAATATTGAACTTAAACTTGAAACTAAAAATTAATGGAACATAAAAATTAACTCTAAAGTATACTTTTAATGTATCTTTTTCGTCATATCATGGTAAATTGAAGGTAGTTTTAAAAAATAATTTTCCATTTAGAAAAGCTTTTAGAAAGATTTATCTGGAATTTACATTACTTTGTTCGAAATACCATGTTTCCTTCCCTGTATAAATAGGCAGACTTAATGATTTTGAAGTACACATAATGGAAAAAAAAATTATAACTATTTGTTTTTTCTAAAAAAACTCAATACTGAAGATATATTATTCATACACATCTGCTATCGACAAACATAGAATCCGTACGTATAAAGAAAAAAAATGCACACTTGAATACCTACCGCTCACAATAATATGGTGCAGAAAGTTTCCAAAAAGTGTAACCTTGGGGGTAAAAGGAAACAGTTTTGTAATGGCTTCCAAAAACGGAAAAGGAAAGATACAGACAGACCTGGATTCATGGCAAAGGCAAGATAGCTTTAAAAGCTCTTTGGTTTGCTTATTTTTCTGTCGCCGTTGGAGTTCTTTTTTTTTTCCATTAAAAAAAGACACAGTTTTATAGTGATTCCACTTTTTTGCCAAGCCGACTTACTCAGAATGACGGATCTAAAAAATAAGTTGCTGGTCCTTTGCCGTACTTTTTTTAATGCTTAAAAGAAAATAGAAGGGATTGCATTTTTTGATAGTTGTTGATGGGGGATGGGTAATAAAGGTTTTTTTTTCAGTAGAAACGAGGGGCTTTATAAGCATTTGGTCCAAGAACTTTCTAACATGTTGACAGTTTTGCTATGGTAGTTCACTTATATATGTGAAAATATTTCTCGTTAGATAAGTATCTTGCATTTGAATTTCGTATGGGAAGGAACTTGGAAAACTTCCTCCAAACAATCCAACTTATTATTGCAAGTCCAAGTCAATTATACTCACTTTTTTAAATAATGCTAACTATGGCAATCATATACATAATAAGTGAAAATTTATTTTCTAATATTTGCATCCTAATTTTCTGCATATCAACTTGATAAAATATCTTTGTTTGAAATCTATTGTGAAACGACTTTTATATTAATTATCAAACATGTCATATTTCACATAAAATATGGCATTATTATATTATTATTTTTTCATATTTCATATATTTTGTTAGTATATTTTATTGCATTAGTATTGTCAAATAAGCTTTATTTTAAATAGAAACATTTTTAAAAGATAAAATTATTAAAAATAACTTAAACATATATTTTATTGTATTATTTAATATGTTATTAGTAAAATGCTGAATTCACTAAAGAATTATAAATATAGAGTGTGCCCCCCCCCCCTCCTCTCCCCCAGTTTTTTTTCTTTTTTGCTTAAGCGAAACACAAGTTCAGAAATGCAAGTAAATAATCTGATGCAACATTAAAATTCAAGTATAATGTTTATTTTTGATAGGATGATGGTAACTTAATTTTATTATAAATATTTAGATTAATAAATTTGTAACACTGTGTAATTTGTTGTAATTTTGTGAGTAATTTAGTTAAGGTTAAGCTAAGAAAATATACAAAATTTGTTATTTTCTATTTTGTAATTGACGATTTTAATAAATTTCTATAGAATTTAATTTTCATATTTTTATGCCTGATTTTAGGAGTACCATATGCAATTCTTGATTAATATAATGAAAAAAATATATCTTCAAAATCAGTTTACAGTTATTACAAAACTAAAAATGTATAAAATATGAATAATGTGTAAATAAGTTTAAATATGAAACTCATTTTATGCCATAAAGTAAATTATGATAACATTCAGAATTAATAACTTAATAATAAATGGCTACAACTCTTTTATAACGTTTAAAATTTCGAAAATAAAAATTAAATTATTTTTTAGACTTCCAGTTGCAACAAAATATTTAAAAATTTTCAATGGAATTGTTACAAAATAAATAAATTTTAAACATAAATTATCACAACCGTTTCAAAACTGTCAAAAGAAACAAGCATTAAAAAAGGAACTGTCATAATATTGTAAGATATAATAATGTAATACATACATAAATTGAAAACAAGACATAACGCATGCCTAAATTTCAATGCCAGCATTTCGATGAAATATGTAATTATCTCGTTGTATTGAGAATAAAATAAATTGTAAGTTGTTTCAAATTTAAATAGACCATAGAATAAGATGTGTCATAAATGTATAAACTAAAGACGAGGAAAAATGAAAACATAAAATTGGAATATAAATGTCCATCAGTGTATTGAAATGACAGAACCTCCGTGAAGATTATGTCTTGTTAAGTTTATATCTTATATATATTATAAATACCAAATCTCTCAACTAGTGCAAAAAGAAAATTGAAATGATAGTAGTTATTTTTAAAGAAATATATAGAGTAATTTTAAAAATATTTTTTATTCAAATTCAATCCATCATTTATAGTTATATATTTAAGTTAAAATCTATCTTAACCTATTTAAAATCTACTATTTATAAATTTAAATAATTATATAAACTATTACATAAATATATTTATATATTATATAAATTTATTTCTAAACATTGCAATTTATATATATATATATAAATTGCTATGTCTAGAAATAAATTTATTGGGGGAAAATTCTTTAATTTTATTAATAATTTTTTCCAACACTTCAAGTAACTTGTAAAATTTAATAGAAAAATTAATAATGGTTAGTAGAAATATTAGTAATTAGTTACTAATGAACTAAATAGTTTAATGTTAAAATTAGAATATTGCAATTTTAGAAAAGAAGAATTAGAAATTCTTGTTCGCAAGGTTGATGTTCATCATAAACCCTGTCAAAAAATGTCCAAGTCATGCATTATGAGCAAATAAATTATCTCCAAAATCAATTATCATTAAGAGCTGGTATCTTTCACATAATTTTTCTTTAACCATAGTTTATTTAATTTGCATAAATTGAAACAGCATCTCAGCAACTAATTTTTAGTATAGAAACATAAGCACCAGTGGAGCTTTCATCCACGAATTACATTGCCTTAAGAAGAGTTTAGAGGTTTTATAAAAAGTTGCGGAATTTTGTAAAGAATTGCAGAGTATTGCAAAACTACAAAATGAGCAATTGTAATTCGTACTAATATAATCGGTGCTTTCTTCGATAGCACGAATACTGATTATAATATGGTATTCGATTATATTAATTTTATTTACCTAAAATATATTTTAACGTCCTATTATTTTGAATCTTCAAGAAATATTTATTTTGATCATGGCAAAATATTCAATACTCTGTTTTGCAAATATAAATAGTTTAATTTGGAAAATGTATGTGGATAGTAGATCTAATATTTGGCATAGCTCACCTACTTATGCTTGAAGAGACAAATTGAATGATTTCTTATGATTTCTTTAGTACTTTTCAAATGATTTCTGTAAATGAAGATTTTCGTCTCACTTTTCCTACTACTAGAGATTCTGATGTTATTGATCTGATAGCTATTTGTCTCTGTGTAGTCTGATTTATGATATCGCAACACTATTTTTCTGATCAGTGAAAGATTTATTTTCAAATTCTCTACCAAAGTAGATTTGTCAACTTTTCTTGTAACAATATTCTTTTTTAGTATGAAAAAGGCAAGTTGCAGCAAATTTCAATACTTGAGCTACTCTCGATCCAAATTTTCATTTCAAAATGGGCAGAATGGTTTAGAAATTGTTTTATTCTTTTGAAGAAAGTATTTATGATTTGCAAGAATTAACAATTTTGTGCTGTTCAAAATTCCATTCTTTTAATAACCGCTGAAAAGATTGGTGGGAAACGAAAATTTCTTGTATGCGCAAACAACTTAATGCTTCCAAAAGATGCTATCAAAAACGCAAATACGATTCTTGGAAAATTTCTTCTTAGGTATCAATGGCGCAAAATGTTTGAAAAAAAATTATATTTTGTATTTTTGGTATGAAACCTAGCTAAACTCATTGAAATTTCTGATATCAGGTTGTTATCTATCAACGTCACTTCAAATTTCGAATAAATATTCAATGGAAAGGAAAATATGGTCATAATAAAATAAAGATCTTATAAAAGTCTTTTTTTAGTAACATTTCAGGTGATGATTCATCCAAAAATGTTCTCTTTCGTTCTGAAATTCTGAAAATCACTGATGAATCTTTGTATCAGAAAACTGAGATTTCCTTAAAACTCATAAATTAAATAAAATTCCAAGATTTGATGCAATAACTAACGAAGTGGTGTAAAAAAAAATTAATGCTGCATGTCGTTTGCTCTTGCTGAACAATTTTAACCAGTATTTGTAATTTGAATTATTTTCAATTTTCTGTTGGTAATTGCTATTCCTAAAAGTATTTAAACAAAACTACTCCACATTGAAAATACCAGATGCGACAGCCTTCCTCTTTTTTGAGGCAAGTGTCTGGAAAAACTTTTCACAAATCATATCAAATACTCCTTGAGGACCCAAAATGTTCCCACGGAAAATCAATACGGTTAACAGAGGATGTTTTCATGAGTATTCAAAGTGTCATTACTGTTAGAAAAAAAATAATCTTCTCTAAGTTTAATTTTTATTTCGATATTAAAAGAGCATTTGATAACTTCTGGTGACTT
The DNA here is from genome assembly GCA_021605075.1 of Caerostris darwini. NCBI lineage: Eukaryota > Metazoa > Arthropoda > Arachnida > Araneae > Araneidae > Caerostris > Caerostris darwini. The sequence goes on along the minus strand of BPLQ01005722.1, from coordinate 94,205 downwards.
GGCATTTTAAATCTAACCAGAAAGTTTAATATTCCCAACAATTTGTATAATTTATTGACAGACTTTTTAAAGCATAGTGTTGAATTGCTTTCTTCCGGTGATTACTCAATATTCTTTAAAGAAAGGTTATTATCATGAGTGTCTATCTGGACCTTTTTTTAATATTGTTATTAATGTCCACTTCTAAAATAAATTATTTTCAATGTTGCCTTCAAATTATTTTCCTGCATCCAGCTCACTATAATTCCTCGATTGGAAATTATCTCTTATCTTCTTTGCCTGATCGATCTAAAAGATGCCCTGTTTCAATAGTCCAGTTTACTCCTGACATGTTGGTCTCGTATGCTTCATTGATGGTAGCAAAATTAATGATAATCCCGGTTTGGCGTTTGTTGTATATAAGAAAGAAATGAAAAATTAAGCATTTCGAATTCCTGATCAGTTCTCCATCTGCAGAATTTCATTGACGGAAGGAAAATTAATGATAATCCCGGTTTGTCGTTAGTTGTATATAAGAAATGAATAAAAAAATTAAACAATTTTGAATTCGTGATGAGTTTTCCATGTGCAGAATTTCTACAGAGTATTCATGCTTCCTTTTTTAACCAGCAGTTTCTTATTTGTAGTGAATCTTCATCTTCCCGATTTAGGTTGTTTAGAGAAATTTATTATTGAAATACAGATCATCAATAGAATTGTTGAAATTGTAAGAGAGATTGTTTCATAGATCACACACATCTTTAACTCATACAGAAATTGCATGTAAGAGTCGGTATTTTAGCTAGGGAAACAACTGAAACGGAAATCAACGATACAGTAGCTGCTCAATTTCACATTGGAAAACGAAATATAAACATGAGATAATTAATATCTGGAATTCTGAATATCTCTCATCGTCTAAAGGTTATTGTACCAAGAGATATTTGTCAAGATTAAATACAAATATTTCTCTACCAACTTTTAACACAGTTCCGAACAAGCCATGGAAATTTTAACTGTGTCTTCACCAATTCAAGCTTGAGTTCAAATGCTTCTGTAATTGAAGGAAAGGTGATCATCATCCTAAACATCTGCAACATGCGTTGCACGTAGTTTCAATGGCAAAAAGAACTAGCGATACTGTTAAAGCGAATTTTGAAAAGTGGATCTAATACTTGAGTCTGTTTTGTCAAACCTCTTTAATTGCATTGAAACTTGTAGTCCTTTTTGTGATGAGTTTTTTTATATATATGTTTTTATTTATTATTATAGTGTTTATTTGTATTAATGAACTAAATAAGTGAAAAATAACTTGCAAATGTGTGTTGTGTGTATAATAATTAACTTGTAACAATTATTTCAAAGACACAAATCCAATAGTTTATTTTATAAGTAATTTACTATTATTTTGGATTTATTAATTTGACTGTTGTTTTCCAGAGTTGCTGTGGAAAGCCCCTGAGCTGCTTCGTCACCCTTCACTGTTCCCCAAAGGTACCCCGAAAGGAGACGTCTACTCCTTCGCCATCATATTGTACGAAATCATCCTGAGAAAAGGACCCTACGGATGCATCAATCTTCCTGCTGAGGGTAATTTCAAAACTTTTATATCGCATATTGTTTCAATCTTCTCATTATTAGTGTCGATACAGCGATTTAAAAACAATGTTGAATTGCACAGGCATACATAGTTCGAAAAGATATCGAGTGAAAATTTAGCAGGCGGCCAAAATCAAACTGATACAAACAGAAGTGCAATAGGGGAAGAAAGTAATTTCTAAGGGTATTTAATTACATTAAAAATTTAAATTACATAAAATCAAAAGAAAAATTGGATGAAAAATTCTACAATAGCTTTTAATTGTTTTTCTTTAAAAAATTTTCTGATTTTCACTTCTAACAAGTAATTGATTCGTCCCTTAAACCATGTGTTTATCTGAAGGAACTACACAAAAAAATAACAACGATTCATGCTTAACAACAAATAGCCTACAAATTAGATATAATTTCATTTATATACAGCATCTTCATCTATTATTTTAAGAAAATCTTTTTAAATTTATATAAATTATGTTTATACTATACAAAAATTGTAATTAGGTCAGATATTCTCATAGATTTAAACTAGCACGACTATGTGCTCTTTAAAGTAATATGGATTTAAGAAAAAGAGGGAAATTTTTATTAAAAAAATATCCGTTATATATACAAGAATCAAAGGATTAATAAATATATATATATATGGGGGGGGGGGGGCTCCCACTAGAGCTTGAAATCCGCTAACGTACACATTACCAAGCTAATCTGCAGATTAACTGATTTGCTCCATCAACGTGCAGAATCAAGAGTTTCCTGCATTTTACCTAGGTAATGTGCACATTAACAGCTTCCGTATCTTTAAAGTTTAAAACTTTGTTTCTCTCATTTCCTTTCCCTACTACTTCTTCATTTCCCAACACTTTTATTTTGGTTTCCCCAGCGTCTTGTCGTCGCCGGTTGTTTTCATTTGAATTCAATGTTTGTCAAAAGAGATTTTTAACGAAAGAAGATATCCCTGCTGTAGAAATATCTTTACGTCAAACAGCAATAAAACAATCCCTTGGTACTGGGCAAGATTTCAGAAGATGTGACTGGAAATCTAAACGTACCACAATTGAGTGTGCTTGTCGCAAAATCCTCTTATTATGTAATTCAAAGTGTCACCAATCTTTAGTACACACTAATAAGTGATCCTAGTTTTATCATATGTTTTGCAAATTCATTTTCTTAATTGTAATAGTATTTTAAACCATTTGATTCTTTGTATTATAGTTTTTGAATTGATTGATGATTGGTTCTATCCGCTAATTAGTTGCTTAATTGATTGAATTAACATGAGTCTTTGGATATCGAAAAATGTCGTTGTTTCTTATCCCACTCGGTGAACAGCAACATCTAGACCCAGTCCAAAAACTCGTGTGGTCTCGTGGAAGGAGAGAAGGGAAGGGGGGGGGGCCCGCTTTTTTTGTGATGGAGCATCCGTAGGTAGAAATTAGACTTGGCTCCGTGACGCTGAAGAAGGAGTGCAGTGCCTTCTGGAAGGACTTTTATGGGACTACCCCGCATTTACATATCCCATGGGAGAAAATCCCGAAAAATTCCCACCACATAGTCCATCTAACGAGGCAAGATGCTGATTATCCTAAACGCCATCGGGTCTCCTTGTCTTTTGAAACAGTGTCTATAACAAAGTCGCCAGCGGATTGAACCTCCACTCTAATGCTCACCAGCTCGAAAAATAAAAAAATATATCTAATTTTCACAAAATCTAAATCACAAAAGAAAAAGATATAATTTTCTCTTTAACGAGTGCCCAGTAAGTAATGTGCAGATGATCTAGGTAGTTTACAGATTGAAGTTTGGTAGGTAGTTTGAGAAATGAAACAATTTTCAGCATTTTAATGGATCGCCCTAGTTAATATGCACATTACTTAGATAATCTGTAGAATAACTGATTTCTGTACTTTAGCGGTAGCATATGTATATCATGCTTGTGATGTCATGTCCAGTGAATGATGATGTCTCAAGTTCGTTTCATTGTGATGTTTTCATTTCGATTACAACAAAAATTATCAAGAAAATATAAACTTGGAAGTTGTTGAGGTTTAAGATTTTTGCAAATATGTAGCTGTGAATCAAAATTTGAAAATTAAATTACTTAGCATTACGTGCATTATTTATTTCATTCATTTTTTTTGGATTCATTTCATTATTTTTTTCATTATTTATTTAAGCATTATTTATTTCAGACTCTCTATCGTGCTATGCAATTACTATAATACAATTTTTTCCCTATTTCCCCAAACATCTAGTTTTAATAAATAACTCATCTGTTTTTATCGTAGATTTATAATTGATATATTTTTTTAATTTATGAGTGTAAAATAGTAATAATATAAACTGTTCAAGATCGTTTTGTATGAATTAATTGTTTTAAAGAAAAAATTGGTGGTGTATTCTGAATACAATCATAATTAATTTATAGGCTTTTTTTATACATCCGCTATTTTTTTAAAGTGATTTTTGTTTTCTATATTTTTCAAAAGTAATATCTATACGATTCCTTTGGAACAAATAAAAAAACATTACGCAAATAATAAATTTAGGAAATCGCTCTAAAAAATCAAAAAATATTTTACAGTGAACAACAATACATGTGTAAACATTGCTGCATAGGTTTCTTTCGATGAAATATTTTTACACAAATGCTGAATTCAAATTTAATATAAAACGGACATAGACGAAAGTTTTAATGAAATATGCAAATAACAAATGTTTTGGCATCCGAAAAACTAAGCAATTTATATGATAATCTGATGGTTCTTCCTTTTTTAATAGCACAACAGATGCAGAAACTTCTTTGATATTGCTTTAAACTCAAAAATAAATTCTGCTATCATTTGAAACAATATGTATTATTGTAATATTACAACTAGTCTCAACAGTATGGTTAATTGTGCATTTTAGCATAACAAAATTGTTTTAAATTTTAATTATGAACACTGATGCGATTAAAAGAAAATCAATATTAGGTTTTTAAATGTTTTGAAAATGATTAAGTAATGGGGCAGGATAATGCTCATTTATAATTTCATAGTTAAGTAATGCAGCAGGAAAATACTCATTTGTGATTTAATAGTATGTGGCGGGATAATGCTCATTTATAATTTAACAGTTAAGTAATGTGGCAGGATAATGCTCATTTA
>BPLQ01005722.1:70164-89471 GCA_021605075.1 Caerostris darwini | reverse complement strand
TAATGCTCATTTATAATTTAATAGTTAAGTAATGGGGCAGGATAATGTTCATTTATAATTTAAGTTAAATAGTTAAATAATGTGGCAAGATAAGGCTTATTTATAATTTAATAATTAAGTAATGTGGCAGGATAATGCTTATTTATAATTTAAGTTAAGTAATGTGGCAAGATAATGCTCATTTATATTTTAATAGTTAAGTAATGTAGCAGGATAATGCTCATTTATTCTGCCACATTACGTAATTACACAATCATAATTATATATAGTTTTTTCTCCTTTGCAACAAGTTTAAAAAATACAATATTATTAATTTAAATATGCATCCTCTTAATTTATACATAAAAAAGAGAATTTATTGATTTTTTAATTTATAAGAGTATATTCATGACGTTTAGCAAAATCATCTTAAAATATCATCTTCATACTTGACCAATAGTAGAATTTAATTTTTCACCACTGTTAATACTTATACATAGATAACTTAAGTATGAATAAGATCTTAATACACCTTATTAAAAATTTTGTTAAATATAGATTTTATATATTTGAAAATAAATATTATTTTTAACAGAATATAAAAAAAACATTTTCTTTATTTAAAACTTAAAAAAAAACTATTTTCCTCAATAGAAAACTGAAAATATTAACTCTATCTTTCAAACCAATTTATCATAATTTTAGCACAGCAACAATACCAGTTCCCAGCAGAGATTGTTTTCAAAACCTTAGCTTTCTATCAAAATTGTTTTCTTTTTTTTTTACACATAATATTATTTTGAAAGTAATCATAAACTTTTGCATCATAGTGCATATTTACATTTTATTTTATTATTCTTTTTGAATAAATTCAAAATTTCAGAATTTGAAAAGTTTAAATCAGAATTTCGAAATTTGTTTTACAAAAATACATATATTTTTATTTTCTTTGTCTACATGTATTTTAAATCATACTGTGTGTTTATGTACACAGTGTTTTTTGTTTTTTCAATTTGATTTTTGTGAATTTTGGAATTTGAATTTATATAGAAAATATTTTTTTAAACTCTGACAGGTTATGTTTTTTAATACTTTTTCTTTGGGTTTTTTTCATGCTCTTTTTCATATTTACTAAACTAAAACTTCATATTGAATTTTTTTTAATATCCTCTGAATGGTTACATTTCGTTTAACCTTTTCAGATGTCTTGATGTCAATTTGAAGAAACGGATTAAATGGAAAATGAGATTTAATTTATTTTGTAGACTATTTTATTTCTCGGAGTAGCTAAAATTCTTCGTAAATAATGGAAAAATATTACTTAAAATTAATCATATACAATATTTCTTGGCCTAAACACTTTTAGGCCAGTATATGCTTACACAAGTTTCTCATTATTTAGAAATTCCACGTAATTTTTCAATTAATTCTCCTATTTCTGATACGAAATATTTCTAATATCTTCTAATAATTATAATATTTCTAATATGGTTCATTATCTCACATCATATTATTGATCTCATTATTTGTTTAATATAATTAAGATATCTTTCCAAATTTGAACATTTTTTTAAATGTAACATTTAAAAATCCTATGCTGTTATTAAAGAAACACACCAAAATTATTTCACCATACTTTTTCAAATATTTTGGACAATCGTGTAAATTTTTAACAAACAAATTTCAAAAATAGGCTGCAAGAAAATGAATTTCTATTGTACATGAAAACACCTGAACTGTAAGAGAAATAATTTAGTATAGGAAAGGTACGAAGAAAAAATATGTGTATGAATTGCACCACCAACTTATCATCAAAAAGTTGAAAAAGTCAACTTCGACAAGTCAAGAGTGATTAGATGCAACATTTTAATAAGTAATTTATATTTCATACTAGACGGTATTTTTTTTATTTTCATTATAAAGTTTTGGAGTTAGAAATATAGGGTATGCCATACATTATTTATTTAACATGCATTACCTCTGAAGATGTTTTTTAAAAAAAATATCATAAAAGTTTTGTTTTGGGAAAGGTTTCAATGTTTTACAAACTTTCAAGAAACAAAACGCATTTCCGAAACAAAAAATTAACGTATTTCCGAACATTTTAATTATGACGTATGTAATAATAATCTAACGTATAGTGCTGTCGTTGCTTATGCAGCTGGATTATATCTGGGTGTAGTTGGATTGAGACTTGAGACACAGGTTTGAGAACTCATAGCTTTATTTACATGCATTCAGGCGTATTCAAATACCACATGCTACACATAATTAAAGCATACAACATGTAACATAGTTAAAGCCATCTAATTAAAGATTCGTGGAAGGACTGCACTTCTAAAGCAAAAAACCCGATACTACAAACGTATAATGTAGTGTTATCGTTGTTTGCGCAGCTGGATTGTAATTGGTCGTGATTGGGTTGAGAGTTGACGGTTTGATAACTTACAGCTTTATTTCCTTGCGCACATACACACAATTAAAACATACAACATGTTACCCACTTAAATATATCTAATTGAAGATTCGTGGAAGGATTCCACTTCTAAGCCAAAAATAAAGATATTTCCTCTCCTGGTGAAAATTTGTAAGTCAATTAATACACAGGAGTGCGCTAAATATATTTGAGATATATATGAGAGACTGTAAATTAAACGTTTTTCAACGACAGCGCCAGTTGCGCTGTACTTCCTCGCGGGTGAGAGTCTCGATGCTTACTGACCATTTCTCCTGAACGCCACAGGGGGAGCTCTTAAAGTAGGTAGGAGGAAGTACGGCTACAAAGATGATTATTGATTAGAAAAAAATCATGCAACACAGTAATTGTGCTTTTTGAGATCAATATTATTTTTGTGACATATTGACATTTTGTTTTTAATGTAGAAATTTTGTTTTTTTAATGCAGAAATCATCATAAAAGTGAAAGAAGGTCCGGATAAAACGGATGGCACTGTATTCCGGCCATCACTGGAGGAAATAGACATTCAAGACTATGTGCTCATAACCATAACCGAATGCTGGGAAGAGAATCCAGACAAACGTCCGGATTTCAGAATCATCAAGGAAAAGCTGAAAAACATGAGAGACGGAATGTATGTATATTAATTTAAGAAACATAAAAAAACATCTTTTTCTTATATTAAAAATATTAAGTTTCAACTTTATAATATTTAAGGTCCTAAAAATTACGAAAAAATGTCTAATTCAGTCCTCAATTGTCCGCTTGATCACAAATTTTTCGCTATAATTTATTCCATGTTTTATTTTCTTGCACTTTCGGTCATCTTTACTATTAAGGATTATTTTTAGTGATGACTGGGGGAAGTTGCAATTTCTATAGCAGTGGTTCTCAAACTTTTTAAAGTTGAGGCGCATTTAAAATTCTACAAAGAATTGCAGGCAACAGTTATAATAGTTACGTGATAATATTTATAATATTTGACTTAACTATATACAAGCTTCTGAGAAATACATTATAATAGTTAAGTCAAATATGATAGAAGAAAAATGCGATAAAAAATAAAATGAAATACATCCTTATGTTTATTTATTCATGGGCTTATGAGAAATATGAGCTTGAAGTGTCCTAGCGATTTCTTCAATATTTGCCCATATATTTGAAAGGAAAATCCTGATTTTTTCCTCGTTGAATTGAAGATTTCCTCTTTTTTAAACTTTATTGTGGTGCCTGTAAAAAATCCTAATTCACATAAATATGACGGTGAAAACTGTAGTAAAATTCTCATAGCTTTTTAGATATTGACATGCATTCTTCTTTTATAGAATTCAAAAGGTTTGAGACAATTCCTTATGGTTAATCCCCAATCTATAATAGTGTATTGGGGATAAACCATACGGAACTAACCATAAGGATTATTCATAACAACTACTAGTTATTCTTCAGTTATATTACATCATAAACTCCACAGTATATTAATTACAGACCGTGGAGTCTCATAGACTGCAATGGAATTTTTTTAATATTGAAAATCATATAGACGCTAATGCTTCTAGTAGCCCTCCTAGTTTCTCGAAAACATTACTTTATCGCTGTTGATGACTTTATATGTGAATAAAAAGGAAGAAAAGTAACAAGAAAAATGAATTGTTTATAATGAAAGCTGTCTTTTAATGGGAAAATTGGCAAGAAAATAGTAACTATATCTATTTTTATAACGGGACACATATTTATCTCCAATACCTTTACCATATCCTTTGAGAACTATTGCTCTATAGATACAATGCTGGCCATCGAAACAACGTGTGGTGTATTTACTCAAAAGGCATATAAGATATGTGACGCAAATTCAAATTACAATAGGAGACTACCTATTTTGTTAAAGCTACTAATAATTCGGTTGTAAAATAATTTCTTTACAAAACAGTAGCTAAATTGAACATTTACTATTGCCCAGAACTAGATGTCGCCAAAAAGTGTTAATTCCATCAAATAAAGTTTACTTGCCAAATTGTTTTTTAATTTCATTACGTCTGTCCACACAAAATGAACATCATGAATATTGATGACGATGAAGTATTCAAAAGTACTCAAGGGATTGATGACCTATCAATATAATTTCAGTATGTTGCATATAAAGAAATTATTGAAAAAAAAAATATTCTGGTCTTTTTGTAAACAAATCGATTTCAAATGAGAGCTTCCGGGACTAAAGTGGAAAACGAACCAACCATCGTGATGCTATCATATATTGTAGATTGAGATAAAAGTATCATCATGTTATACTCAAATATTTATAAAACAGAGTAAAAAGGAATTTTTGCAAAATGGCATGGATTAGCATCATTACTTGATGACTGTGATAGTAATTACAGAAATATTATTTTGCTTTTAATGGTTTGTTTGTAAACATAAAAAATGACAGCAAACAAAGATTTTCTGTAAGGGATATTGGGTCTGATGGCCGAGAGACTGACCGAATCCACTTTAAACCGTGGGCCCAAGTTTAATATGACTGTAAAGAATAAGGCTGACACCCCTAACCCCCTAAAATGATAACAATTCCTGTTTTTGAATCTGCCAGTAGGCAGATGGCCATTGTCCAACATGGACTGTAGTGTCGGGGAATTAGTTAAGAATATTACATTGTAAGTAGTGTTTTATGCAATTATATATTTAGTCACCACATGCAATAGGTATAATTCTGAAAATATTGTGCATAAATTCTTTTTACCAATGATTATTTTGAGTCTGTTTCGAATGAATATGCGAAATTGAAGAATTTAATTACAGGAAATCTAACATAATGGATAACATGATTGAAATGATGGAACGTTACGCAAATAATTTGGAAGTCCTAGTGGACGACAGAACAGCACAACTGGCCGAAGAACAGAGTAGGACAGAAGCGCTTTTGCACCGAATGCTCCCGAAGTAAGTTTTACCTTATAATTATTAATATCATACATTTTTCCATTAAAATTAGAAACTTACTACTAACTAGGAAATGCTATCAAATATAAATCCCCAAATTTGATAAAAAGTGGTATCGATGAAGAAAATGTTGCCATGTAGAGTAACAAAATCAATGGAGGTAACTGTCTAATTTCCCTCGTTTTAGAGATATCAATTTATATCATGTCATTGGTGTGAAAGTAGAACTAGACATTTCTGAATTTTAGCAACCGAGCTCAAGGTTCAGCAAGCACTAATAAACAGAAAGCTTCAGTATTTATATTACAAATTGGCAAAATAAATTCGTATTAAAGAAATGTCTTTCATTTGGGCTCGTGGAAGAAGGCAGATGGATGACCTTGACCCATAAATGATCTTGGGAAGTGTGGGTCAAGGTCAATACCCTTGGGGTATTCCGACTAACGCTGCATCTGATACATATTAGCCGTTCTAGTGAACGTATAGTCTTGAGTTAAAGTGTCCAAGATTTAAAAATGTTGGATTTTTGGACGTTTTTTTTATTATTGTTTTATGTTGTCATTGAGTATATGTCAAATTAAAATGTGAAAACCCTTTCATTTCAATACATTTAAGGCTCGTGCTCACCAAGGCGACAAGATGCAAGCGAAAAAATTTGACCAATCACTAGCCTCACCGCGGTCGCCTGAAACCGGTTTGCAGTCCTCCGCTTGGAGTTGCCCAACTTTCAACTCGAAGCGGTTTTTCACTAGGCGTAATGCTATTTCTGACGTTTCGCTGTGAAGGGGTCGAAAACATTTTGTCGCTTGCCTCTTGAATCTTCACGTCTCTCGCCTTGGTGGCAACGAGCCTTTTATATATATTAACATTAACATACATTTAACATAATACCCTTAAAATGCATTGTTGATAACTTATCGTAATCGCCCAATATATTGCTGCAGTTGCAATATCTTCAGTATCAAATGCTAAATAATGAGAATACGTTACAATATTCGAATTTTTAATAAATGATTGATGATTGCATTTGTTGTATAAACTTTTCTGTTACCAACCATAAAGTATACCGGTGCAAGAGAATTCAATTCAGTGCTCTTCGAAAACAAAATATCATATAATATAAATTACACAAGCTGTCATTTGATGGTGAACCATGTAACAAATTTTAGCGAGGGTTACTTTTCAACATAAGTCATCTTCCCAACAAAAGGTTAAATGACTTGTCATCCATGTGCTTGACAACGTACTTTTAGTCATAAAAAGTCTATACATTGGCTGAAGCTGTTGTATAGAGAAAAGAACATAATATCAAGGTTTTCTTCCAATATCTTCTTTATTTGTGGATCTCTCAGCTCTGTCTGACTAGAAAGATGACTTCATTGTTGATGATTCATGATTGTTTCAGTTATTTATGATGACATAATTTGTCTTATGTCTCGAAAACATCTCAATTTTGGCTAATCAACATGACTTTTTTACTATCCATAACAGAATCTTTTCATTGATACTACACGCGAGTATTTACACTTACGATGCAAAAGATGATAATATTATACAATAATAAGATAATATTATACAAATATTTATACAGGGATCAGAAAAAAGGACAACCAACTTTAAAAGTGATCTGCTAAAAAATATTTAATTATAAAAATGTATTTTTTAAATAAAACTATAGAAAACATTTTGACTTAGAGTTCTATAGTCATAAAGAATGAAGTTGAGAATTCAGGAAGCATCATAGAATATGATGCACGCGTTCAGTTCTGCATTTAAGAAAATAAATTGCGATGTCAACATCTCTTTTTCTTTTTCTTTTTAATAAAATTATTTTATAATTACAGAAGTATATTTTGTACTTACTGCATATATTTTGCTGTGCGATATTAAGAAGTCATAAGTAAATATTGTAGAATGATTTTCTGATATTGTATGGTGTACGAAATTCTAGGTCGGTGGCGCAACAACTCATGCGAGGTGAAGCTGTGATTCCAGAGTCTTTCGATGCTGTCACCATATACTTCAGTGATATTGTGGGATTCACCGAAATGTCAGCGACCAGCACACCCATGGAGGTAAAATTCAATAATTTCCTTTTCTACACAAAGTATATCAATAGACCTAAGAATTATACAAAAATATCTTTAAATATCAAAAGTTAGTATATCAACCCTTTTTGGTTGAAGCTGCTTAGAATTTAATAAAAGCGTTACTATTTGGAAGACGTGGAACCGGATCTGAATCATTTTGATATTTCATGAATTATTCTCTTTTTAATACCCTGTGGATGCCTCAATTCAATAATAGCTCGATGCTTCCTTATGTAAGCCAGGTTATGACAAACATTCAAATAAATCATTGACAGTAAAAGTTAATTGGCTACTTTTCTTTGGAACATCTTTAACACTTTCATCTGAAAAAATTGAACTCTCTACTTTATCGCCATTTTAAAGAGCAAGAATAATTTTTCATACGGTGTTATTTTATTTGAAACTAATACCTATATGCAACATATTTTAATATACGTACATAAAACATTCAATTTCTGTGAAAAGGTATTATACGACCAGATTTAATTTTTATTCCTGAATTTGAAATTAAAAAAAATATATTAAACCAATATATTTTTCTATTCAAAAAATAACTAAAAAAACTGAAATTATAATCTACGAAACATATAATTAAAATACTCTGCAACTGTCCTGTCTAAAAAGTAAAAGATTTTAATATTAAATGTAACATATGACCACAATACCTAATCTCATCTAATATTTTAGTTTTCAACAATATAGACACTTAAATAAAGTTTACGGGGGAAACATATCCTGTACTAATTACACTATACACGTCCCTCTTACAAGGGCTGTAAATTAGAACCTAAATGTATCGATTGCCAATAACGTGTTAACTTAAAAGGCTGCCATCAATGGTAGCTAGAGAAGAAATACCGGAAGTAAAAATAATAACTTATCGTTAAGCCAAAAAAACTATCAACTCAATGCTGAAATAACAAAGAACAAACCAGTACAAATAAATAATGTAACAATAAAACTGTCATATTGTTATTGTTCATGACAGAAACTGAATATGACAGAAATAATTTGTCCTGCACTTCAAATCTTTCCCATCCAAAGCCATACTATATTAAATCTGCTACATCTATTGATCTTGTGTAACATCACCATCGACATCCACCTTATGCTTTTTCGACTGTTGCTCATTGGTGAAATAAAACTATTGCTACAACCAAACGAAATCCCAAAAAACATTTAACAGGTTAAAAAATAATAATAAACAGGTTAAAAATAATTTCTCTAATGATGTGGATGTAGTGGAATGCAACGAGAGAGTCATGGTTTTAGACATTTATTTTGAACAGAATTAAATTATGATATTTGTAACTTTGGAACATGTACATTTAAAGTTATTTTAACCAAATATTTATAAGGATCATGATTTCATTTGATTTTATAAAAATTGATTTAATCATTAAATATTACAAATTGTTTTACGTAGCATGTCCAAATCTGGCCCTTATGCTATTAAACATCACTTACCTAACCTTACTTACTCAACATCACTTACTCGTACCTTAACATCACTTACTTCAAGAACTTTAATTGGAATGAATCCCTCGGAAAATCATTGAGGTTTATCTTTTGTCTATTAAACAATTTTTAATTTTCAAATTTCTATTCAGTTTTACAGTTTTACACACAGTTTTACAGTACAGTACATTATAGCGCAGTATTTTTTACAATTACAAAAATAATTTTTTACAATACAGTAGAGTTTTACATACGTTCCCTAATATTGTGGGCATCTCCCACAATTACAATTGATCCATTTCATTTTGTCAAGTAGTGATCAACATGGACGGCTTTCTTTGCTTTCCATGAACAAGCTTATAAAATAAGTTACCTTCCCCAGAACTATTTACATATCGTTATACTGTACGAAAATGTACTGCAATACTAAATATGTCCAACTGGATACAAAAGTACAATCCATAACTTTTTTTCATCCGTATGGATTGAAACATCTTCCATAAGTTGAACATATAAGGTGAAACATATTCTATAAACATAATGTCATTTTGTCCATCGCTATGTCTTTATTTCTTCTTGAATTTTTGTATACGAAACTTTTCTGCTCAACTAATGATTTTATGCAAATTTCGTTTAATCGAAAATCTTGCTAATTTTTCATTCTTATAATTCTGTGTTTTTTCTTTGCACAAGAAACCATGCATTTTAATTCCATTTCCTTTTTATTATATGCATCTAAAATTTGGTATTATTCTAATAATTAAGTTTAACTATAGAACACTTAAAACAAAGGGTACAGTTTTATATACTTCATCGTTCCCAAGTATCTATCACAACCACAATTGATCCATTTCATCAGGCCAAGTGGTGACAAACATGGACAGCTTTCTTTGCTTTCCATGAATAAATTTACAAAATAATTTATCTTCCTCAGAATTTTTTATATAATGCTATACTACTTTATATATAATGCTATACTACTTTTTTATATAATTTTTTATAAAATGTATTGCATCACGAAATATGCCCAACTGAATCTAAAAATATAATCCATAAATTTTATCATCCATATGAGTAGAAACATATTCCGTAGGTGTTGTAATAACTTAGCAAATACTTGTCTTCCTTAGTTTGAAAAATAGTTTTAAACCACAGAGCTACTTATTAACTAACCGACAAAAAGCCAATCATAAAAAGGTAAAATGAAATGAATAGTTATGACGCATATAATTACCATTGCAGAATGTTAATTAGTACTTTTCGTATTTTCCATTATAATAATATCTTAAACCAACCATGATAATTTTTGTATCAACATTCAAAACGATTTTAATTCAAAACTGGCATTGCTGTTTAATAAACATTATTCAGAAGTCTCGCCATTTATCTTTAGTTATAATAATACCATCATCAATATCATCTAATGTTAAGTTAATGTCATTTTGTTTTCATCGCCGTGCCTTTATTTATCCTTTATATTAATTTTTGTATAGGAAATCTTTTCTGCTTAACTAATGATCTAATGCAAATTTCGTTTCATCGAAAATCTTGCTAATTTTTCATTCCTAGAATTCTATGTTTCTTCCTCGCACAAGGAAACATGCATTTTAATTTAATTTCCCTTTATTATATGCATCTAAAATTTGGTGTAATTCTAATAATTAAGTTTAGTAATAGAACACTTGAAACATAAAGATCTCAGTAGAATAATCCAATATTTATCACTAAATTGAAGAAGAAAGAAAGTTTTCACTTTCAAGAATAAGCAGAAAGAAACTTTTTGTAAACATAAAGGAAAAAAAATATATAAAGATTAAAAAAGCAATTGATCGAAAAAGAAGAAGATACAGATAGAAACAAAAGAACTTCAGAAAAGCGAAACAAGTTTCATTTTCTTCAATAAAAAATAAAGTGTAGTATAACAAAAACAATTAAGAAACAGATGGAACCATGTACGGTTAACCAATAAAAGAGATCTCACAACATAAAAAACCACAACGAATTTGCAGATGTTTTTTAACCTCTTCAGCATATAGAAGTTAAAGACTACCAAATCTTTGTTTAAAAATATAAATTCGTTTTCACATACCCTCGATAATCATCTGCGATTTTAATTTTGAAAAGGAATAATTGCTTTTAAAACTTGGCTTTTCTTTTATTCTTAATAATTTGGTTCATTTATAATGAATCTGTTTCATCCTATCTTACAATTTCCACTCTGTAATTGTCGTCTTTTTTATTATTACAATAAAATCCTTACTTTGTTATAATTTCATTCTCTTAATAGTCATCTGTTCCGATTCGACTCAAGAAAGAACTATTATATTTTAATAAAATTTGATTTTCATTGCTTTTTGCAAAAGATAATAATGGGTACATGTTCAGAATGTGAAAAAAAAAATGATAATGTTTCGATTAATTTTCATTTTTTTAACAGAATGTGGAAATTATAGTGTTTTATTTTTATTTATTTTTGCAGTAGGGAAATATTTATCCAATTACATTGGACAAAATAATTGGTTCCAAAAATAAAAAAAAAGACTTTGTTCCCGTAATAACTTCCATTTTTAGATTTCTAAATTTCAAAAAATACAAAAAAAAATATGTTCCTTTTATTCAGTTTTTAAAAGTAAATAAAAACAATGATGATATTCAAGATTTCCAGGGAATAGCAATTTTGTTTCGATCAAAAACAAATTAATATTTATGCATAATTTAGCTAGCATGCTTTATATCATTTTAGCAATTATGCATCCACTTACAAATTATAAATTAGCAATTTAGCTTATTATGTTATTAATTTGAAATTTAAAATATCCTACACTCTTTTTTTTCATTAATTTATTGTTGACAATTTGGCATGCTAATGAAGGATAAATACTATTGCATATTTATAAACGAAAATATTTTTAAAGCATTTTGAAAAATTCTAATTAATGTAGGAACTCGCTATAACACGATCAATTTATTCCGTTTTTAATCATAATTGCTATAAAAATAATGCAGAACAGAAAAATCTATTTACTTTATAATAGTATCAAAGCTTCTAATTTTACATAAAAAAAACCTGTCTCTTTTGACACGGTATAACATAGTTAAGAAAATTGTGCTTTGTTTTATATTGGGAATTTTTTTAATTAAACAGTGAAATAACAGAGATAAAAAAAGTGCTTTTTGTTTTAATACCAAAACTGTTACAATATAAACAGTTTTTTAAAAAGGGACGCATTTACATATACAAAACAAAATCAGTTTATAGAAAATGTTTTTAATTTATTTTAAAGCTCTTTGCATTAAGAAAAAAGTTTTATTTGATTTGTAAAGTAAAGTGAATTAAAAAAACAACGTAATTGGAAAATTTTTATGGATAGAAACCTTTTAAAGATTTCTACCATTTCCAAAATGTAAATTTACTTAAACAGTAAGTAAATACAATACAATAAGTAATAAAAATTACAAAAAAGTCAATTTTCGAAACTTGCATTAACTATTTTACTTGCTGCTATTTACTTAAACTAGGATTTTTCGATACCTTGCTATAAAATTAAAACCCAGACATGCATCTTTAAAAAAATTATTTGTAATATAAAACTTTTTATAATGTAATAGAAAACACTAATAGTAAAACAAACGTTAAATATATTTTTATACAAAGACTGAACTCAGGAAAAATTATGGATGGTTTTTTAAGATGGTGAAATATTCAGAAAAAATTTTAAATAAAAAATTTGTAGTACATCTTTAAATCACAGGTACTTTGAAAATCATTTATTTCTTCCATTTGGAAATTATTTCACAATTATAAAAGGTGGAAAATGAATTTTTGATTTATAATTTTAAAGTTACTTATTTATTCAGTCATTTATTTTTGCTTATTACTTTTTTGTGTCAATTTTGCACTTTTTTTTCTGTCTTTTTTGTATCAATTTTGCACTTTTTTTCTGTCTTTTTTGTACTTTTTTGTGTCAATTGATAAAATCGTGTTATAAGAAAAACATGTTCTTGAAAATGCATGCTAAAAAAGAGTTATCAAAATGTTCGTACCATGTTATACAAGGTACTTACCATAATATATTAAATTTTATGATGTTTTCTGTTTTGAATTTTACTACAATTTTTGTAACATAAAAGTTAGGACTAATATTACATTTTTTTACGTTGTATAATTAGGGGTAGTGTTACTCTCGTCCGTAGCATATCTTTAAAGCTACACGTGCCCCCTGGGTACTTCTGTATTTCCAACTGCATTAGAAACAACAACATTGTACAATTAATTCATATTAACTCACTTTCTGTAATTGTTTAAATATTACATTGATCGTCGGAGCGTGAGCAACCTTGTTTATAACAACCACTTTTCAAATTTCTCGAAGAAACAATATTAAATCAACACACATTTTTTTCCAGTTCCCATACCTAGCGATCCACATCTTACGAAACAAACTTCCAAGTTAGAGAACACGAAATTCAATCACCAGGTAATGTGCGTATAAATATGCATTACAAAATCAAAATTTTCTTACATTTTACACTAAAATGTTTTACACATATGTTTTTTTTTTCTAAAACATTTCACAGGCGAAAAACTCGACTTCGACATGACAATTTCCACGTAAGCTTTATCTGCGAAAAAATTCGATAAAGTTTCTCGCGAGCCGCTCGTATATTAGAATTTGTGATTTTTTTTTTTTTTTTTCCCGTTGGTGCTGAAAAATGTCGTTTTGCAGAACCGACTGTTTAATGTGATTTTGACGTTGAGCTGTCTCGCATGCAAATTATTTTGGGTTTGTGAAAATGTTCAGTAGCAGCCGTGTACCATATCGTAAACGGCAGTTAAATAAAAACGGAAAAAACAACAGCAAACCATTTAAGAATCGAACAAGGGACACAATAAATTGAGACTGTTTGTCAGTAATAACACAAATCTTTTAGATAAAGGACACAAAATGAAATTGCTATGCAAATGAGAATTACTTTCAGTATTATTTTAAAAATAATTTTTTTATTTTTAGTGAACACAAGTAAATATTACGCTTTAAAAAAAATAAATGGGAATTTTGTGGTTAATATTTCATATGAATTTAGTAGGGCACACTAATAGTAAAATTGTTATGTTACTCTCGTCCGTAGCATATCTGCAAGCTACACGTGCCCCCTGGATAGTGCTAAATGAGTAACGTCGATGCAGCCCTTTCTTATATCATAAATCATAACTGTCTCTATATTGCCAGCTGCATTAGAACAACAACACAATGTATTAAATAAATTTTTGATTTATAATTTTTAAATTATTTATTTATTTATTCAATTAATTTTGCTTAATGCTTTTATTTGTGTGTGTTATATATATGTTCATGGAATATGTGTTAAAAAAGAGTTGCCAAAATGTTGATACCATGTTATACAAAAAACTTATTTTAATAGTAAATTTTTGAATTTTAATGCAATTTTAGTAACATAAAAATTACGACTAATATTAAAATTCTTGCATTGTACAAATTAACTCAATTATAGTAACTCGACTTTCTGTAATTGTTTAAACATTATATCGATCATCGCAGCATAAACTATGTTGTATATACAACAACCACTTTTCAAATTTCTCGAAGAAACAATATTAAATCAACACACATTTTTCCCACTTCTTGTACCTAGCGATCCACATCTTACGAAACAACATTCCAAGTTAGAGAACACGAAATTCGATCACCAGGCAGTGCGCATATAAATATACATTACAAACCCAGAATTTTCTTACGTTTTAGCCTCTCATTTTTTTTCCGAAACATTTCACAGTCGAAAAACTCGACTTCGACATGACAATTTCCACGTAAGCTTTATCTGCGAAAAAATTCGATAAAGTTTCTCGCGAGCCGTTCCTGTATTAGAATTTGTGATTTTTTTATTTATTTATTTTATTTTATTTTATTTTTTCGTTGGTGCTGAAAAATGTCGTTTTATAGAACCGACTGTCTAATGTGATTTTGACGTTGAGCTGTCTTGCATGCAAATTATTTCGGGTTGGTAAAAATGTTCAGTAGCAGCCGTTTACCATATCGCACATGGCAGTTAAATAAAAACAGAAAAAGGAATAGAAAACCGTTTAAAAATATAACAGGGCTTTTACGCAATAGACTCAGACTGAATGTCGGTAACAACTCAGTCTTTTAGATAAAGAGCTTAAAATGAAATTTCTATGTAAATGATAATTACTTTCAATACTTCTCTTAAATTATTTTTATTTTTAGTGAACACAAGTAAATAGCACGCTTTAAAAATCAGTAAATGAGAATTTTACGGTAAATCAAATTAGCTTTCTTTCCAAAATCATACAGTAACTTGATTCTTTTTTACAATAAATATTATTTTGAAACATAATTGGTTCAGTTTTTTTGTTAAATGATTAATTTTCATTTTTTCCCAATTCGTGTTATATGAATTCCAATAGTTTTAACGTGTACCGCTGTTGAGTATTAGGACTACTACTACTGCACCACATCACCGTGCCTAGAGATGAGTTGCCCTTATACAGTTGGGGAATGATGTGGTGAGAAATCTTACTGGGTTCTATGACGCTCTACAGTCATATGAGACGGGACTTATGCCTTAAAATGGATTCCTAGCCATTATAAACATTCATGCCACCACTGGGATATGAACCCGAAACTTGTGGACCGAGTGCCAGAGCTCTAGACACTCGGCCATTCAGGACCCGAGCATTAGGGCTGAGATTCAATCCGCTGGCAGCATGTTGTAGCACTTCAAAAAACGGAAAGACTCGATGGCGTTTATGATTTTGAACATCTTTCCTTGTCGGACTACTTCATGGGATTTTCCGAGTTTTTTACCATACGATACGTGGTAGTTTCCCCTGAAAGTCTTCCCTGAAGGCACTGCCCTCCTTCAGTGACACGGATCCAAGTCAGACTTCTATGCTATAGGTGCTCCATTACAACAGAAGCTGCCCCTTTCCCTCCATTCATTAGTAAAATACTCATGGGATGTCCGTTCCGCACTGCAGGACACTGATAATTGGAGACAACACATTTTCATTAAGATAAAATAATGCCCTAGATAATAATGTTTTTCTGCAAAAAAAAAAGAGCTTTTATGATAAATTATAAAACTAGTTTTTCAAATTGTAGAATTTAAAATAAACAAAAATAATAAATTTGTAACTATTTGGTTATTTATTTTTAGAATTAATTGTTGAATATACCGGTTCTCGTTAGATCACCGAAGTTAAGCATCATTGGGCGCGGTCAGTACTTGGGTGGGTGACCACCTGGGAACACCGCGTGCCGTTGGCAAATTTGGGACCTGCATGGCCGAGTGTCTAGCGCTCTGGCGCTCGGCACCACAGGTTTCGGGTTCGAATCCCGGCGGTGCCATGGATGTTTGTAGTGGTTCGGAATCCACTTTAAGCCGTAGGTCCCGGTCTTCTATGACTGTAAGAGCGTCACGGAGCAAAAGTCAGGCTTCTACCTACGGGTGCTCCATCACAACAGAAGCTGCTTCCTTCCCCTTCAATCATGAGTCCATATGGGCTCGTGGGCTTGGCCAGCCAAGTGGGATAAGAAACAACAACAACAACAGAATTAATTGTTTAAATATCTCTCATAAATAAACTGAGCACTTGATACCAAATACCACTATTATGGAAAAGTATTCAAGCGATATAGCTATTTGATGCTTGCTCAGATAGTTTTGCAGATGAAAAACACTACCAGAAATGAATAATTTGGAAGAAGTACAACCATTAAGAAATCGAAATCTGGCTTAAGTAATACTTGTTGAAGTAATCAAAGATTTAATGGAGTTTTGTTGACTTGTTGAAGTAACCATTCATTGCTGCTCATTACAATACTAATAAATCCAACAATAATTTTCGAAAATTATTCAATCCCTAAATTCACTTTTTCATGAACATTTTATAATTCTTTGCGTTTTAACATTACCTGAATTTATTTTTATAGATTTCTACTATTCCAAAAATAGTAAGTTTATATAAACAATAAGTAACAAGTAAGTAAACACAATAAGTAACAAAAATTATGAAAAAAAGTCAATTTTCAAAACTTGTATTAACTATTTTTCCTGCAGCTATTTACCTTAAACTAGGATTTTTAATAGTTTGCTATAAAATTAAATCCCAGACATGTGCCTGTAAAAAAATTACTTCTAATATAAAACTTTTTATATAAATTTAACAGAAAACTCTAAGAGTAAAACAAACATTAAATACATTTTTATACAAAAATAAAACTCGGGAAAAAATTATTGATGCTTTTAAAGATGGTAAAATATTAATAATAATAATAATATATATATATATATATGTGTGTGTGTGTGTGTATTTAAACTAATAATTTTACTTAAACAAGTAATGTATTCTAAAATACACGATTTATAAAAATATTTAATAAAGATAAATTTCAAGATGTTTTAAGAGATTTCTAAGATTTACAGGATAAATTTAAAGATGTTTGATTCTATCAGAACATAATGATATTCAATAAATTTTAATAAGGAAAATATTTATATTTCTGAAAGTCTATTTTCCGAAGAATCTCAATTATTAATCTTTTTTTTAAAATGGGTTTATTATTTATCTTGTTATATATCGGTGGACCTTCGTGTTCAAGTTACATGTACTACGTACAACCTATTGACAGGAAACAAGGTAGAGCAATCCTTTTAGAGTAGACTTTAAGAGGTAGCTGTTCGCTCCGCATTTGAGTGTTATATGAGATAAAACCCATAAAACTCCAAACGTGCAGTCTGATTGTCAATAAAAGGACGCTTTTTATAAGTATTGTAACTATTGCCATCGAGTCGCCTCGTTTCTGAAAGACGCCAGGAACGGATTCAAATCTGAAATCACCTGCACGCCATCTGTGTGTGTCATAACTTGGCCACAACTCGATCATCATTGCTTTAGTTATTAAAATAATCTTATACCCAAATTGTGTATCCATAATACTGTTTGCTACAAGCATATATGAGAGTTCAAGTTCGAGACCACTAATAGTACAAAGCAATCGAGGATAATTTAGACCACGTATATAAAGCATCTTGCATCCATAATCCAGGTTTGCCTTGTAAGATTTTACAGGTTTTCTCTGGTGTGACATGCAAATGTAAAGCATTTACCCCTGATAATCCTGGCGGAAAGCAATATCTCCATATCATTGCCAACTTGTGGACTGTATGTAATAGATATTAGTACCTACAGATATAAGTTCTACCAATGTAAAAAAAAAAAACATCTTCTTGATGTTAGTAAATTTATCTATGTAGTGTGCTGGTTGGTCAACCAGATTGTAACTGGTTATAGTGGAATTGAAATACTTGAGACACAGGTTGGAGAACTCACAGTTTTATTTATACACACACAAATAGCACATGCATACAATTAGAGGCATACACTATTTAACACATTTAAAAACGTATAATTATATATTCGCTGAAGGACTCCACTTCTAAGCCGAAAACGCGAAACACGGCTACGCGTAGAGTGCACGAAACATACTTCCTCTCCGAGTGAGAGTCTGTAAGCCAACTAAGGGGCCGGGATGCGCTGCATATATTTCTTCTCGGGATGAGACTGTAAAATAATCGTTTTTCAACGGGAGCGCAGGATGCACTGTATTTCCTCTCGTGTGAGATTCGCGAGGCCTACTGACCATTTCTGAACTGCACAGATGACGCTCTTACTAGTGTGAAGGAGAAAGCACTATATTAAATATTCCAATTCCTCAAATTGAAATACATTTCTTTAATGTATGGCTAGTAAAAATAATAATAATAATAATAATGCGCCATTTTCTATAGGTTGTGACATTTTTGAATGACCTCTACACTGTATTTGATTCCATCATTGGCAACTACGACGTGTACAAAGTGGAAACCATTGGCGATGCTTACATGGTGGTCAGCGGTCTTCCCATACGGAATGGTAACCAACATGCTGCTGAAATATCTAGCATGGCTCTGGATCTGTTGGAAGCTGTGAAGACATTTAGAATACGCCACAAGCCAATGCAGTCATTACTTTTGAGGATTGGAATCCATTCAGGTAAAAATTGTTCTATTATTTTGTTTAATATTTCTAGCAAACTTAAATGGCAAAAACTATACATTTAAGAAAGGAAGAGAATAATTACCATACTTTTTTAATTAATTTTTCAATGCAATGTAGTTATTGTTTGTTTATTCATTTTGTCATTATCGTGTGCTATTATATTTAAAAACTATCATATTAAAATTTATATAAAAATACGTAATAAATTGAAAGTTACTCATTTAATCTATACAAGTATTTTCTCAAATGAAAATACATGAATAACAAAAAACGAAGTTCATGCAACTGAAACATTTATTCTCAA
>BPLQ01005722.1:46578-65164 GCA_021605075.1 Caerostris darwini | reverse complement strand
ACGACTTGTTGAGTCCATGCCACGTCGAGTTGCTGCACTTCGCCGGGCGAAAGGAGGGCCGACACGATATTAAGAGGTATCCCATGACTTTTGTCACTTCAGTGTATATATATATATATACAGATAGATATAGATATTATTACATACACTATAAATTTCAAATACATTAATAGTCTTTCGTTTTATACTCCATATTCTTTTAATAATTAACGGAATTAATGACTGTTAATAATAATTTTAAGTACATATGTAGTTAAAATTACGAAAAAAATTGTCTTTAAAATGAAGGTTACTAATTGATTTTTTGTTTAAAAAAGAGCATAAAACTTTTTTTCCCCCTGAAATCAGTTTAGTTAGTTTAAGATTATTTAACTTGAAATTTATTAATTTTTTTTTTCAATTTAATTGAATGACATATTTTAAATGCTAGAATTTTTGTTTTAAAACTTTATGTACAATCATCATCTATAAAACATCCAGTATTAATTTTAAAATTTTATATAACCACGGTTTAGTTAGCAATTCCGAAATATGATAAAAGTAATTGTCTGCAAAAATAAACTTCCAACACTTAAGTGTTCTTCACGCATGTCTAGGTATAATAATGAAAGAATTTCACACTTCAAAGGACAACTAATACCTTAACTTAAAAATTTTCCTTATCTTTAAAATTTACAGTACTTTTAATAATTAAGAAACTCACTTATATCTCAAGAAATTAACTGAAAAAGTTTTGAAAGATTCCAAATTCTTACATACAACTCTAGTTTCTGGAAAATTTTAATTACTACCTATGTCTGGTTTATGTGACATTATCCATTTCTGGCATTTATTTGGGGAATCTGTAGTTAATTGCATGTTAATCTTTCACTCGGTAAGTAAGCGGGAACGAATAATCTTTCTCATTGAATTAGTATTTTCTGATACGTCCTTTATTAATTTTAAGTTTATCGAGACAAAATTATCGTATCGTATCGTATTCATTACATCCAGTTCAATTAATTAAACGAAATCTTAGTTACGTGTTTCATTAATTTCAGGAATTGCGATCCTATCCAAGAGTAAATAACATGACAAATATTTAGTCTAACCTTTTACATGAAGCAATGTATATTGACTCCTCAATTAAAAGATTTCTGCCGTAATCAGTTGGGATTTTTGTTGATGTTTGTGAACAAGTATTTGAAGTTGAATGGAATTTTAGATAGCATGAGAGTTTTGTAAGTAATCGGCTTTGGTTATTTTAATTTCCTTTTGGTAGTCTTCATTCATTTTGAAATAAATTTAATGGTAAAGTTAAAATGCAGTAAAAAACATAAAAGATAAACAAATTGCAATATAAGATTTAACAAGGGACCTGATGGTCAAGTGACTAGCGTCCTGGCTCTCGGTATCACAGGTTTCAGGTTCGAGTCCCGGCGGTGGCATGGATGTTTGTAGTGGTTCGGAATCCACTTTAAACCGTAGGTCCCGGTCTAATTGTTACTCCGCGTCCTTAGTTCAAGCTACACGCACCTCCTGGGTACTGCTAAGTGAGTAACATCGGTGTAGCGCTTGCTTTAAGGAATCAAAGACAACTGTATAAGTGTTTATGAACTGTATTAGATAAAAAAAATTTAACAAATCTACACCAAATTCTAATTCTAATTTGGCACCAAAAATTCTTTTCGCCAAAATAAGATAAGTGACGGGTTGAGATTGTTTTTTTTTTTCTAATGCACCTGGCAAATAGGCCGTGATCTTTTATGCCATAAGGGCTGCACCGACGTTACTCACTTTGCGCTACCCAGGGGGTGCGTGTAACTTGAAGATAAGTCACGGACGTGGAGTAACAATGCCCCCGCAGCGCTCTACGATCCTATTAGGACCGGGACGTTCGGTTTAAAGTGAATTCCGATCCACTACAAACACCCATGACATAGCCGGGATTTGAACCCGATATTTGTGGTACCGAGCGCCAGAGCGCTAGCCACTCGGCCATCAGGCGATGCGATTGCAAGTGAAATGAATTGCAAACGGTACAAGAAACCCGGTTACTATATTTGGCGACTTATCGCCCAGCTGGCTACACAAAAATTTGCCAAATTCCAACAGCCCCTATTTTGCCATTTGGCCGAATTATTTTATATTTACACAATAGATTTATTTATTTTTTAATCAAAAATTTTCTATGAATCGTTAAAAATTAACAGTTTGAGATGTAAACAGGTAAATTTAACTGACAGATAAAAATAAACAAATTTTTTCAAGTTATAGGAGCACTGTTCAATTATTTTATCATGCATGAACATGTTGTCTTGGTTAAAAGACTATAAAATGTGAAGCAATAAAATAAATAATAACTTACGCTCTTACTTATTTTTTTAAATAGATTTACCTCCCCTCCAAACACGAGAAATTTTCATATCAAACAAGTGATATAAAAAAAAATTTTAAAGTCAATTCCTACTTTTTTTTCACTCTATTGCACAAAAGTCCTTTACAAATAAAGTTGAAATTTTCTTCTTCCATCTGGCGCCATCTATTGGTAGACATATACAACTTAAATCTAAAAAAAAACTAAAATTAATTAATTAAATTTAATGAATGAATGAATTAATATTTGAAAAAACCTGTATTAACATCAAGTGTCATCCACTACAAGTTCAAAAAATGTATCTGAACTTGAGTGGATGAATAAAAAGTGTTTTATGAAAAAAATTTGAACAAGTGTGAATTGAAAATTTGAACAAGATATATATAGAGAGAGTGTGAGCTAATAGAAGGAATTGAAAAAGCTTTTATTTAAAATAAACGCTGCTTTTCACGTTATTTTATTATTTTTTAAAACTGGTATGAAATATGTGTTGCTAAATAGAACGGTTGACAAATATTAAATCACATGTTCTATACTTCATTTTAAATTTCCGATTTTCAAAATATATGCACACTATTGTTTCAGTATCCTCAAAATAGTGTCTAAAGATGTTTATAAAAGTTAATTTAACCATAATTTAACAGACTTTTTGTCTGAATTTGGTAGTTCGTCCTGCAGTATTTGAACAATTGCTTTTTCATAATGTTCTAGAGTTAAATTTTGTTATATTCCTGACGCTATTGAATTTGATAGAACTTGTGGGGATTTCTTCTTAGGATTCCGATTTCGCCAAATATCTTTTCCGCGCCAAATGGAATCGCCTAAACGAGGAGTACTTTTTTAACTGCAGCGGCCATTTTGTTGGTTTTGCAAGGGACTTGGTGAAAACCGCAAGAGAAAAAATCGCCAAATAAACACGCGAAACGCTAAAGGGTAGAACTCCTGTTCTTGTAGTATTCTGACCAATTTCTTCATAAATTTCTTGGGTTATTTAACATTGGTGTCCTATTTACACGTGTAATTCAAAAATTTAAGTGAATGGCAACGTTTATTTTGATATGTTTAGTTAAGCGAAATTGGCAACGTTATTGTAATTCTATGAAAAATAAAGATGGCTGTTGTTGTGTTTTAACTTACAACTGTTGTTGTGTTGTAATTTTACTTTATTGTGACGAATCTGGGATTCCAGTAAAGTAAGTGTTATTTGCAATCTGATTATAGACATCATAAATTTTATTTTGACAGAGATAATATAAGAATTTTATAAATGATAATATGACATAAACTTTCGACGTAAGACTTTCGTTTTTACGTTAAAATTGGTATACTCCCATTGTATTCGTCCAGCAAAGTTTGCTTACAATGATAAATTGAAATTTGTGAAAGGAATTCAGTTTTTCAAATTATGTTTTAATGTTTTAAAATATTACGGGCATATTAATTTATTATATTTTCCCATTATACATTCAATTCTTATCACAAGAGAAATTTTTAAATATTTTTTTAGATCGCTTCTTTATAATATCTACAAATCAATATTAAGTAGAATAAAATTTGATCTCTTCTGTCAAGCATTGAGGTTTTTTTTTTTTTAATTGAAGGATTTTGCGTTCAATATTTCTGTAAAACATTTTTTCTTTTAAAATAATAATAACTTTTATTTTTTTAAAAAGTAAAAATTCATGTAGATAACACTGTCTTGTCAGAAATTTTAAAGATATATATAACGATCAAGAAACTAGTTTTACATATCAAATGAAAAGTAAAAATATATACATACATAAAAACATTTATCTTAATTACATTTTTGCCATATTATATAAAGAACCTTTCCTGAGACATGTACTTTTGACGACACTTATTAAAGATTTTGATCAACTAAATAATAAAATCAAGACGTGTATGTATAGCTATATCGGAGCCACATTTAAAAAAAACATCAGCATTTATAGATAATGCTAAATACCTTAATCAAAACGTATTGCATATCCTTTAAATCAAAAAAGAAATTGAAATATGTAATAAATTACATCTGAAAGATATCTAAAGAATTCAAGCACTGCTGTACTAACATACTTTCTTAAAACACCATTAAAAAAAACAACCGTAATTCCTATTCAATTACAGTTTTCTATGAGAAAGTACGTAGCCCACGTTTCCCATCTATCTTTTTAAATGGACTATATGATACGTATTTCTACTAAGAACAAAAATTAATTCATCTTGTGTGACAGTTATTTTACTTCGT
Organism: Caerostris darwini; assembly: GCA_021605075.1. Classification (NCBI taxonomy): domain Eukaryota; kingdom Metazoa; phylum Arthropoda; class Arachnida; order Araneae; family Araneidae; genus Caerostris; species Caerostris darwini. The sequence goes on along the minus strand of BPLQ01005722.1, from coordinate 60,560 downwards.
CCAGAAAACGTGTCTGTCTTTACAAATGAGCTCACTTGACAAATCTGTTTTTGGCCCAACGTAGACTAAATACACATTGATTAGAGATTAAATGTCAGTAACTGGTGGTAAACGACATTCTCTTTGATCATCGGCTTTCCCTTTTTCTGCATCTAGTACGTGAGCAGCAACTTCAATGGCGAACGGTTCCAATTAAAATCCTTTTGGGGGAACATAATTAAGTCTCTTCATGATTGTGAATGTAACGATCGTGTTTTTGGATGTCTTGTGGTGTAGCTTTTACCTTACGGGTGTCATTTTTCAACAAAAATACTTATTAAAAAAAAACACAGATATTAGCACCAAAAAGACATTACATAATCCTTTAACAAGTCGTTTTAAATTCCAAAAGGATCAAAGCTATTTTTATGGAAATATCCGCTTTCAATAAAAAGATTCAAATATATTCTTTCTAAAAACCTGCACATTAAAACTGCATGACATTTAATGTTTGGTAATAAAATTGAATGCAAATAGAGCCTTATTGGCTAATTTCGGGCAATGTCACCATGTGTTTTATAGACATTTTAATCTTTTCGGAATATTAGAACTTACGCTTACTTAACTTATACTTAAAAGGCTTATTAAAAGAAGACAGATATTAGCACCAAAAAGGCATCATATAATCCTTTGATCTTTTTGAAATTTAAAACAACTTGTTAAAGCTATTTTTATGGAAATATCAGCTTTCAATGGAAAGATTCGAATATATCCTTTCTAAAAATCTGCACATTAAAACTACATGGCATTTAATATTTGGTAATAAAATTGAATGCAAATAGGGCCTTATTGGCTAATTTGGGGCAATGTCACCATGTGTTTTATAGACATTTTAATCTTTTTGGCATATTAGAAATTATACTTACGGGTGTCATTTTTTTAAAAAATGCTTATTAAAAGAAGACAGATATTAGCACCAAAATAAAAAAGGCATTATATAAACCTTTGATCTTTTTGAAATTTAAAACAACTTTTTAAAGCTATTTTTATTAAATATCCGCTTTCAATGAAAATATTCAAATGTATGCACATTAAAACTACATGACATTTAATGTTTGGAAATAAAATTGTATGCAAATAGGACCTTATTGACTAATTTGGGGCAATTTAACCATTTTTTTTACAGACATTTTAATCTTTTCGGAATATTAGAACTTATATAAATTTGGAGACATATGACCAACTGGCTGGCTGGTAACACAAGCTTCAGTTTCAAATCCTGGCGGTATGGACGTTGTTCGTGATTCGGAATCCACGTTAAACTGTAGGTCCCGGTCAATTAGAAGCCAAATTATGCAAAAAATGACCATAGAGCTACAAATCAATGAACTATATATAAATTTAATTTTCTTAGAAGTAAATTTATTCTAAATGGAAGAAAACTATGTTGTGGAATTATTGCAAAATCTTTCAACAACAATAACAATATAGGTCAGAATTAATATTGTAATGTTATTGCAATATAAATTTTGTAAACTATATAGATCAAAGAAGAATGTAAACTGGTAACTTGCCAACAAAATTTTGTGAAATTGGTTTCTTGCCAAAAGTTTTGTATGGCAAAACACTGTATCTGTAAAAAAGTTTAAAGAATGTTTATGGGAAAATATGTTTTCTGTTAAAAAAATTTAAAATATATATAGATCTTGGTTGGATTTCTTGATAAGGTTCGCAAGATTCCCATTGAAAAATTGCTGCAATCTTAACTGGAAAATATTATTCAAAGAATAAACAAGGCACAAGGGATACCAATTTAAAATTTAACATAAAACGATTGGGAAATAGAAAAATTTTAAGTGTTTTCCCATCCTTTCTTATCAATTCACTCAATAAACAAAAGCCATTTATTCTTTTGATAAAGATATGATATGTAAATCGCGAATTACACAATTTAATGACACAGTTTTTAACAAATACTTGCACTTTCTTTTAACATAGGTCCAGTTGTAGCAGGTGTCGTTGGGTTAACTATGCCAAGGTATTGTCTGTTTGGAGATACTGTCAATACAGCTTCCAGAATGGAGTCCAATGGACAACGTAAGAACTTATATTTCTGACTTATTTTTTATACATTTAAGTGTTAAAATTGCTGGAAGTTGTATGTAAATTATTTAAATTATTGATTAAATCATAATTATTATTTATTAGATTTGATTAATTATTGGATTGCATTTGATTTATCTTTTTGTTTTACAAAGTGAAAATTTAAGGAGTATTCGTGATGGAATATATGTATTTAGCCAAATACAAAGCAAATGCAAAGATTTAATTTTTTTAACAGAATGTATTTTAACGTGACATTTTTTTAACATTATGATCTTTCCTTTTATATTATTTTAAGTATATGGATCTGTACGTAGTTTTATGTTGAATTTGGTAAAAGATTTTTTTGTTGAATTCGTCTGAAAATGAAAAAATTACTCAAACAAAGCTTTCAAATGAATTTTGACAATTTAAAAACTGAAATTCAATCCAAAAAAATGAAATTAATTTATCCCAGTTATATCTGTATTGCAAAAGATCACTAAATATATTATGTGTTTCAATTTAATACCCTATGCCGTTTTTAAATCTGGGAAAGTTTAAATATCAAACAAAAAATGCCAAAGCAGATAAAGGAAAAAAACGAATAAAATCTTTCTTTTTTTTTTAAAAAATATTTTATGATTTTTTTTTTCTATTCTATTTTATTTTTCTTTCAGAAATCACATTTAGTGTATTTTTTTAATACTGCATTGAAAGAAACTAAATTAATTGCATTTTATCTTCCTGAAAAATTCGAGAAAATCAAATGCACTTTTTTAATTTATGTAAAATATAAATCCCCTTTCTTCTGTGTGATCATTAGTAATTTAGTTAAATGTAAAAGTTTTATTTTAAACAATTGCTAAGCGAAGTTTTGTATTACAAAAGAAAATTTCAATTCAACAAAAAAAAAAGGGAATTACATTCAAAGTCGACTTTCCAAAGTAGAAAGTTTGCTTTTTTTTTTTTTAACCATACAATGTATTGGAACCGAAAGTTATGTGTTTTGTTAATTAATGAAATTTTTTTAAAGTTATACTAAAGTTATTTTAAAAGGAAAACATTAATATAAATTTTAAACTTCAATATTTTTAACGTTAATATTCATGTATATTAATATTGTAGAATGTATATTGAAACGTGCATTATTGCTTAGCTTTAATTAATAATCTACAAAAGATTTTTTTGAATTTCTATTAACATGGAAATAGAATATCATTACAGAAATCCAAATTATTTTGATCGACCATTTTTTTTTTTAATCTAACCTAATATTTTATAGTAATATGTTAACAAAAAGAAATTCAAAGATTAGTAATTTTTGTATGACAAAAAAAACTTTCGATTCGACAAAAAAAAAAAAAGGAATTGCCTTCAAAGTTGGCTTTCTCAAAGTCGAAAGTTAGTGCTTTTTTTACTATAAATGTATTGGAACTGAAGTTCGTTAATTAGTGTATTTTTGTTGTTGTTTTTTATTAAAGTTCTAACGTCTAAAACATTAATACAAATTTTTAACTTCAATATTTTTAACGTTAATACTCATGTATATATTTTTTAGAATATATAGAAACGCGCATTATTGCTTAGTTTCAATTAATAATCTGAAAAAAAAAATTTTTTGAATTTCTTTTAACGTAAAAATAGAATACCATTACAGTAAATCCAAGCTATTTTAATCTGTCATTTGTTTTTTTTAATTTAGCTTAATATTTCATATTTATATGGTAACAAAAAGAAGTTGAAAGATTAGTAATTACCTAAGATGTACGAGGTAAAAATTGCATTTGAAATTAACAGTGTTCTTAACAGTACATTGACCATTTCTGAATTATGTAATACCAAAATGAATTGATAATGATACATTGAGGACGAATGACATGATGATAATGACGAATGATACTTTGATATTTTCTAAATTATCTCTTCGTGTGGAATTTTTTTATTACTTTTTTAAATAAGTTTGCATGGTGAAATCTGCTTGAATGTCAATTAGCTTACCAATCTAATTGCTGGAAAATGGCCTCAAGTTAAAACGTTTAGCATTTAAAAATAACTCATTAATCATTGGAACCCCAGACATTCTCAAAGACGAGACATTCTCAGGGAGAAATAGGATAACTGCCTTCATTTCTCTTTTTGGTTGGTGCATTTCTTTTAGTAATTTTGCCAAAGACGTATTAAGATTGATTATGTATTGAATCATGGTATATTATTCATCACAATTTTGAAAATTTGACGTCGCTCGAGTCTCGTTCTAGGTAGATATAGTAATATTAACTATACCTTCTAAGTTATAGTAAAAATAAGAATTTATTCGAAGCAGGTCCAAATTTAAACCTCAAGAGATTCCACTAATGAATAATCATAAATGAAGTTTGATAAACTGCAAAATTAGCTTTAAGTTTTATTACCTAAGATGTAAGTTAAAATTAATAGAGCATTCTTAACAATACATTGGCCTTTCTGGACAATGTACAGTCTAGATAATGTAGTTCCAAAATGAATCTAACAAGATGATGAGACATTGATATTTTATAAATTATCTACTCGCATGTGTAGTGGAAATAGTTTTTGGTTTTTTTAAAAAATAAGTTCTCATGGTGAAATCTGCTTGAAGGTCAATTAGCTTATCCATCTAGTTGATGGCGAATAACCTGAAGTCAAAGCACTTAGAATTCGAAAATAACACATTATTCATTGGAACCCAAGTCAGACAAGACAGACCTCAGAGGCAAGATATTCCCTTGCATCGGTAAAAATAGGATAAATGCCATCATTTCTCTTTTTGGTTGGTGTATTTCTTTAAGCAATTTTGCCAAATATATATTAATATTTATAATGTATTGAATCAAGGTATATGATTCATCACAATTTGAAAATTTGACATCGATCAAATCTTGTTCTAGTTAAGTATAGTAATACCAACTGTACCCCCTAAGTGTAGTTCAATATCATAAATAAGAGTTTATTCGAAGCCGGTCCAAATTTAAACCTGAAGAGATTCCACTAAGAACATAATCATAAATGAAGCTTGATTAACTACAAAATTAGCTTTAAGTTTTATTACCTAAGATATAAGTAAAAATTGCATTTAAAACTAACAGATCATTCTTAACAATATATTGATCAACCTCTGGGCAATGTAGTTCCAAAATGAACGTAACAAGACGGATGATATATTGATGTTTTCTAAATTATGTACTCGTGTGTGTAGTGAAAGAGTTTTTTTTTTTTTTTTAAATAAGTTCTCATGGTGAAATCTACTTGAAGGTCAATTAGCTTACCAATCTAGTTGGTGGCGAATGACCTGAAGTCAAAGCACTTAGAATTTGAGAATGGTTTGGGTTCCAATGAATAATGAGTTATTTTCAAAGACAAGATATTCCCTCGCATAGGGAGAAATAGGATAACTGCCTACATTTCTCTTTTTGGTTGGTGCATTTTTTTTAGCAATTTTGCCAAATATATATTAAGATTGATAATGTATTGAATCATGGTATATATGATTCATCACAATTTTGAATATTTGACGTCACTCAAGTCTCATTCTGTGTAAGTATAGCTATACCAACTAAGCTAAATATAGTTTAATATCATAAATAAGAATTTATTCGAATCAGGTCCAAATTTAAACCTGAAGACTAAGGAACTAAGGAAGGTACTATTCTACAAAGGAATAATCATAAATGAAGTTTGATTAACTGCATCATTAGCTTATAAGTTTTATACAATGTAGACAATTTTCAATATCCATTGCATGCCGTGTTTGGCTTCCAGCGCCAAAATCAATGTTATATATCATGTATCAGTTTTATATCATCGCAGGTATCTATTATATATAATTTATTTTTCCTCTAGCATGTGATGAAACATTTTGGAATAAGATTACAACATTAGTAAAAACAAACTATTTTGCCTTTTCTATCCACAGGTGTCTGTTGGCTTTGCTTTTGGCGCTAAATTATGAGCTACATAATATTTGTTTTTTCGTATATAAATTACATGTTGCACTGAATTTGTTAGGCGTTGAGCAATCAAACTTGATTGTTCACGATTTATTACCCAGAACCTAGACAGAATCTGTGCCTACACCCATGCAGTGTCTACACATCTAATTCAGACTAATTGTCATGCCGATATCACGATTCCATAACTCATAGCCACCAATGCTTCTGATTATAAGTTTCGTGCCTTTATGTATAATTATAGATACGTTACCTATTTAATTTGCAATTGCTCTTCTTATTTACAGCTCTAAAGATTCATATCAGTGATCAATGTAAAAGAATATTAGAAAGTCTGGGTGGTTACGAAATTCAGTCCAGGGGTCGAGTACAAATGAAGGTAAGTACAAAATTCAGGTCTGATTATATACAATCTAATTTCAATGATTAAAATCCATGCAGTTTTCAATAATGCTATAAGATAATGCAGAAAATGTAACTATTAGATCTGGTACGAACTAGTATGTTTTTTAGAACTTCAAGCTCACTTTTGTATTAACTCATTTAAATTATTATACATATTTTTAATGAGTAATTTTTAATTGGTTGCCTATTAATGACGAAAATATAAGTAACCCGCTAGCTGATAGTAAAAGGTGTGTTAATTATTATTTTACAGTTAATCCTTATTTTAATTTTTACCGACTGTAATATACAGGGTGATTATAATTAAAGTCATACTTTTAAAATGTTGTAAAAAAATAACCACTCGTCACAATGAGTTAAAATTTGAACTGAAGATATTTGAATAAGGGGAAACGGTATGGTATCAAAAAAAAGTTCCAATGTGTATTAAATGATGGCGCTGTAAGCGGCATTAAGAAAGTGAATTTGGCTTCCAGTGATATTTTGAATCGAAATGACAACGTATTTGGCATGAGTTGCACATTAAACCAACTGTAGTGTTTAATGTGCTTGATTGTTTCGGTTTTTTTGACGGAAAAAAATTATTTCCAAGTCATTCAACAGTTGTAACAGTTTTAGTGGAAAGCCCATCCACCACGGCAAGGTCATATCAAATTGGATGGGAAACATCAGTGTAATTTTTTTTTATTTCATACCCTTCCCTCCTTCATCAAGTAGCTTCAGTTCAAATTTGAACTCATTACGACAAATGGTTCTATTTTTACAGCATTTTGAAAGTGGGGCTTTAATTATAATCCCCCTGTACTTCTAGTACGTAATCAATTACAGTAACTAGAACCTGACAGAAGTCATCTTTTATCATTAAAAATTCAACTCAAAAAATAATTGATCATATTACCATTGCTTCAAAAGTAGTACAGAAAGGGCTCTCTTTCTCTCTCTCTATTTTTAATGTAGGAAATTAAGTATTAAAAATATGGCATTATAAGCAGCCCCTGTATAGCATTGTAAGAATTTCCTTTTACTGTACAGTATAGCATCTGCGTAGCAAATGAAATTTGCAAATTATCTGATAACTCAGTGATGGTAATCAATCATCCGAAGTTAAATGGCGAAATCACGCATTTTCTCTTTGGCAGTGCAATGATTGCAATATTTATAAATCCCCCATACACAGAGTAACGTATTTTCTTTTATTTGGTTGTAAAATAACTATAACTAGTAATTAAATATAACTAGTATGTCTGGTAGGTTAAATACGTGCATGTAACATTAATATTTCTAATGTCTGCGGCCTTCTTTTTATTGGCCAACATGTCCGTGACACCATAAATGTTAATAACCACTGGTATAGTAAATCTTTTTCGTTAGATAAATAGTTCTCAAATTTCTGATCTTTGCGCAGAGACTCTTAGCAAAATATAAAATACTGTTAGGGCATTCTTCATTTTATTTAATAAGGGAAAAGATATCAATACTTCTCCCATTGTATATGTAGGATTATTATTCCTAATTGTACGTGGATAGTATATTGTTTCCAAACATCAGGCTTCATGAAATTGGTTATACTTCTTGCAATCAATTAATATGGGCCTGATGGCTGAGTGACTATCGCACTGGCTCTCGGTGCCACAGGTTTCGGGTCCTTTCAGAGCCATGGATGTTTGTAGTGGTTCGGAATCCACTTTAAACCATGGTTTTCAGTTTAATATGACTGTACAGCGTTGGTCGTGCGGCTGGCAACCCTATCCCGTAAAAAGAAAATATCTCATGTTTCGGAATTTGCCAGTAGGTAGACGGTCTTGTCCCACCATGGGGCTGTTGCGGCATAGAATAAAAATCAATCATTATAGAGTTGAAATATTCAAAACTGCTGTCTTAACAACTCTGAGCATGTTACATTTTTTTTTCTGTTTGCTATTTTCAAGCTAATTTTGATATATTTTTTCTACAAAACATGATTAATTTTTACAAGATTTTTTTTCATAATGCTACTATGTATGATAAATGCAGAAAAATACAATGAAAGATTTTTTAATGCAATTAAAATTCGATTTAAATCAATGTTGTTTGCAATTGATTTAATGTTATTCAAGAACAAATAGTTGAATATCTTTAACACAAGCATCGTCACAACGACGTTTTTTAATAAATTATTCAAAGATATTTTATATTCATCTATTTTTTTACGACATCAGTGTAAAAGTAGCATTAAAAACACGCAAAAGAACTCAATTTTCGAAAATTGTTGTTTATATTTTGCATCGTTTACAAAAAGTTTGCTTATTTAGAAATATATTCAATGGTATTAAAAAATAATCTTTTATTTAATAACCAATTAAATGAGGGAGATTCTTTCCCGCGTTTTTCCAAAATATCTCGAATGTAGAAAAAATATATTATTTTTGGTACATCTTCGAATATAAATCACCCTGCAGGATTATCATCGATAGTTAAAGTCTTAGAAATCTATTCTTCAAAATATTACTCTATTCATTCTAAAAATTATGATGCTATAGAAAGTATGGTAAATTTTTACGTTGACTGCATTTGCATTAATTGCCTCATACGTTATCCCTGACATTGTGCATTAATGGCAATAATACTGATGAATCACCATATTATAAAGTTTCTTCTTATTTGTACCACGTCTTAGAAAAGAGCATACAACGGAATAGAGAAGACATTAAAGATATCTGTCCATTTATAACATTTTAAATGGCAATTTTAATAGTTTCAAAAAATTGTTAATACCCTTTGAATAATTGTAGAAAATTTTTCTTACAATGAATTAATATTGTAACTTTTCATCGCAATTTTATTTTTTAAAGAAAAAGTGGTCTGAATTTTTAACACACTGGGATTGTAAGCTATAATTATATGCATTTAAACTTATTGATTATTTAAAATTATCCAAAATAGTATTTATCAAGGAGTAATTTTATGGAAAAAAAAGACGATGACTTAATTATGTGTTGTTGTTGCGACTCATTCTCGAAGTATGCGGCCTGATGACCAATTGGCTAGCGATCTGGCCTTTGATACCACAGAATTCGGGTTCGAATCTTTTCGGTGGCATGGATGTTTGTGAGTGGTTCGGAATCCACGTTAAACTGTAGGTCCACCTGTCTAATTAGCCGAAAGTGTGCACAAAATTACCGTAGAGCGACAAATGAAACAAAACCCTCCTCAGTGAAATTGCAACGCAGGACGGACATCCCATGAGTATAATTACTTAATCATTTAATTTTTAAACACCTAAAGATTTTAAAGAAAAATTCAACTTACTTTCTTTTAGAAACATTTATTGGAATTAAATTTAAAATTTAATTCTTGAATTAATATACTCTAATTTAACGGCCGAGTGACTAGCTCTCTAGCACTCAATGGCACAGATTTCGGGTTCGAATTCCGGTGGTGCCATATTTGTATTGGTTTGGAATCCACTTTAAATCGTAGATCCTGGACTAAAATGACTGTAGAGTGTTGGCTGGTTTGGTTTGTCACTCTACTATCCTTTTTTTGCACACTTTAGGCTAATCAGACCGGGACCTGCAGTTTAACGTGGATTCTGAACCACTAACAAACATCCATGCCACCGCCAGGATGCGAACTTGAAGCCTGTGGTACGAGAGTCCAGAGAGCTAGCTAATTAACCATCAGGCCGCAAACGTTAGGCTTACAATCCCACTAAGAAAAAAGAAAACTTCTCCTTTCTTGAAATATGTCAGTATATAGACTGCCGTGGCATATCATGGAGCTGTTGTGGCAATAAATAATTTTTTTCTCCTATTCTCAACTGCATTATATTGTCATCTGTATATTTATTACTAAAGTTTTTAACATAATTTCTTTTTAACTAAATCACATATTTAAACTAATAACTTAACTTTTAATGCTATAAATATATCAGTTAAATAATAATTTCAATCATTATTAATTTAAATGCTTTCTAAGATAAAGCGATACGAACGAACTATGACAGTGAATTATGGATTTGTCTTTTCAAGTAAACCAGTAAGTAAGCTGCATTGACTCTCTGGGGATTTTTTGTTCAAATGTGGTGGTTGATAGTATTTATTTTGTGAGGAACTTTGGTAGAAAAATAAATACGGGTATACGGGGAAGACTTTGTTTATCTATAAATTTCTCAGAGTGGAAATCACTTTCTAGAAAATCTATTTTGGTGTTGTGTTAGTTTACTATGTGTGAATCAATACTCTGAGATTCTGCCGGTAGTTAATAAGTATGAACTTATTCTAAATTTCTGGAAACTTCTATACTTAAACTTATTCAATAGTAAGACAGGAATCTTAGATATTATGTTATTTTATTACATCTCTGAGTATCTGGCACTCTATGTCTCAGATTTCGGGTTCGAGTCTCGGCGGTGCTATGGATGTGTGTAGTGGTTCGGAATCCACTTTAAACCGTAAGTTCTGCTCTAATATGACTGTTGAGCGTTGGGTTGACAACCACCCCGTAGAAAAAAAACATGCCTTGACCACCATGAGGTTGTTGATATACGATATGAAAAAGGAAGTTAAAGATGTTCATCTGACACAATTTAGTTAAGCTTATCTAGCACTGTATTCCGAGGACATGGACACCTTTTATTGACTTGATAATTTTAAAATATTAAAAATAGTAGCAAAAAACTTAAGCATAAATCTCAAAGTCAAGTCAAAGGTTTTAAGTATAATATTAACGAATTTTGAAGGGTTTTATTTTACAATTGGGTTGCTTCATAATTTTTTCTTAGATTTATTAGTAATTTCTAAGGATTGTTAAATTTTCTCAGAATATTTTAAAATGTGTTTTCTGTTATGGAGATCCTTAATCATTTGAAATAAAGTCAAACGGTAACTAAAAAAGATATCAGAGCTATATTCGCATCCCATTTTGCTAAGTTTCAAAGTAAGATGGTACTACATTTAAAACCTTTGTTTTGAAATAAAAAATATTGACCATTTCTTAAAATAACCATTTTTTTATAATTTTCTTTTGTACTCTAACTTGTACTCTTTACTACTTGTACTCTTAAATGTGCTAACTTTCTTTTGTACTTTTTGTTATACTTTTGTACACCATATATGCTAACATTTCTTTTTTTAAAATAGATATTCTGAAAATAAATTATAAGTTGATAAACCAAAATAGAAGCTTTTTAAAGTAAACTATTTGTTGCTGTTCTAATGCAGCTAGCAATACAGAGACAGTTAATCTTTATAAATAAGCAAGAGCTGCGCCGTTGGTTACTCATTTAGCACTGCACAGGGGTCACGCGTAGCTTAAAGATAAGCTGTGAACGTGAGTAACACTACCCCCACAATGCTCTACGAACCTATTATACCGGGAACTACGGTTTAGAATGGATTCCGAACCACAATCTACATCTTAAGAGATGAAAATTAAGCATTTTCTATTCAACAACATTTATTTTCTAATGCAGCTAGCAAAACTTAGACAGTTAACCTTTATGCCTTAAGCAAGGACTGCACCGACGATCATTTAGCACTACCCAGAAGGTATGTGTAGCTTGAAGATGTGCTGCAGACGCGAGTAACACTACCTCCACAACACTCTACGATACTATTAGACTTAAAGTAGATTCCAAACCACTACAAACATCCATGGCCCCGAGCTCCAGAGCGCTAGCCACTCGGTCATCAGAAAAAAAAACTATTTATTTATGCAGGTTATAAATATTCAGATTTTTGAAAATTTGAGCGCAGTTTTAAAAAAAAATTTACTCTTTTAAATTTCTAGTCAGACAAATTTTTCCTTGGTTGTAATGAACAGACGTATTTTATATTATGTTCTTTTATGTAAACAGCGAAAATATTTTTTTTTAATCGATTCAAGGAACTTTTAAAAAAAAAAAATAATGATTCTAAAAATATACATGCTCTTAAATTTTTCTTTCACCCCATTTAATGTATAAATTATGTATATTTTTATATAAACAATTCAATTTATTTTTTCCATTGCATTAAGAACTCATGTACCAAAGCAATGTTTGATCAGTTTAAATTTTGGGGAATGTCGAACATGTTTATGAAGTTTTGAGTAGTTATAAATATAAAAAAAATTTGTTCAAGAAAAATTTTTTTTTTTTTTTCAAAAATATAATCGAAAAACATCTTTTATCATCCATGTCAAAGTTATACATATTTTTTTTTTAATATACTTTTGGCATTTTAATAAGAAAAGAAAATGTTTTGTAAAAATACGAAAAATTACAAACAGAAGTTTTAAAAATCATGTTTATTTAATGGATATTCAGAAACTACTGTTTTATTTTTTCAAATTATGTAGATAGCCAAAAAATATATTAATTTTGAATAATTATTTTTCTCAGAAATGTTTGCGAATGTAAAAAGGAAATAGATTTTATTATGAGTAACTTGGATTATTGTAGTCATTGAATTGATGACCTTTTAAAAATAGCTTAATAGCTTGGTTAATACTTCTAAAAATAATAATCTTTTCTTTTTCTCTTTCATTAATAAATTTGTCTGACACAATCAAGAATTGATTCTATATGATATGTTAGTTTATGATAGTTAAAAATATAAAAAAATTTCTAGTTAAAGAAAAATCTTTTTTCAAAAATAAAAGTATAAGTTGTTTTTCCATTATAACATCCATGTCAAAATTCATTCATACTTTTTAAAAGAAAAAGGAATGATTTATAAATAAAAGTTTTTAAAAATAACTTTCATTTACTTGAAAAAGTATTCAGAAATACTTTAAGAGAAATAGCACTACTGTTTTATTTTTTGAAATTATGTAGATAGCCAAAAAATATATTAATTTTGGCCTCTTAACCCTTGAAATGATTCATGAATAACGTTAGTCTTAAGCAATTTTCTGGAGAATTTGGCTTTTGATTGAAGTGTTTTGTTGTAGGGTTTTGAATCACTTTTTATGTTTTGGCTTGGCATTTTAAACATCTGTATTTCCCATGGCTATAAGTACTCGTAGTGCGTTGATCAATTCCCTCTTCTTGAAGTTTCATATTTATCGCTTTTGTCATTTTCCGGTGACATTGATCTGTACAGTGCTTCTTATTGTATTTGGAATACTTCATTCTTCATTTACGACTAGAATTTTCAAACTTTGATACATTCTTTTGACTATTGATGTGATAACGTTTCTTGTAGAATTTGAAATACTTCATTCTAGGCATAAATGAAGAATGATCAAATTTTAATATATTCTTTTGGCTTTTTCTATATCTGAATGTTCACACATGATAAGTTGAAATTTGCCGAGGAAATTTCAGTTTTTTTATTTTTATAATTCTTTTCTTTTTCTCTTGCATCAATACATTTGTCTAATGACATATTCAAGGTTTGTACTTTGAGCTAAATTAAAATACATCAGAAAACCAGTTATTTACTAAACGTGATTATTTACTTTCTTTGTAAAGCGCACGCAATCGCAGAAACTCGGATACAGTCGACACTCTGTAATCCGATACTCGGCAATTCGACATCAGCACCTGTTCAGACACGTGACTTGGAGATGAGTCACTCCTATTAA
>BPLQ01005722.1:34296-46478 GCA_021605075.1 Caerostris darwini | reverse complement strand
TCATTTGCAATCCGGACATTCTCTGCATTCCGACAGTTGTCAGGTCCCATATAGATTTTTAGAATAGAATAATACAGCATAGGTCCCATATAGATCGAAGAATTTTAAAATGCATTAGAATTTTTTTTTAACCTCTCTTCAAAGAGCAGCTATACGAAACATATAAAAAGTAATAACTAAGAGAAATATTCATTTTACAATAATTCATTGTAAGCATCTGAACACTTTTGGAAATCCTTTTTAAGAAAATGCAGTTTTTCAAGATAAGTATTTGCAATACTTTTTATGTTACAAAAAAAAAATGTTTCTTCTTTTTTTTTTTTTCCTCGTGATGTTATAATGCTCGCAAAGGGGACCTATGGCCAAGTGGCTAGCGCTCTGGCACTCGGTACCATAGGTTTTGGATTCGAGTCAAGGATGTTTGCAAACATTCGGAATCTACTTTAAACCGTAGGTCCCGGTCTAGCATGCTTGTAGAGCGTTGCGGGGATATTGTTATTCCGCATCCATAGCTTAACTTCAAGCTACGCGCACCTCCTGGGTAGTGTTATGTGAGTAATGTCGATGCAGCGCTTTCCTTAAGGCATCCAAGACAACTGTCTAAGTGTTTGCCAACTGCATTAGATTTTATTAATGTTTTTTTTTCTCTATAATATATTCATGATTTGTACTTTGAGCTAAATTAAGATACATCAAAAAACCAATTATTTACTAAACGCAGCTTTTTTTTTTTTTTTGTAAAGCGGCTTACAAATCGTAGAAACTCAAACACAAGTAGACACTCTGTAATCCGATACTCGGCAATTCGAACATCCGCACCTGTTGGGACACGTGACTTGGCGATGAGTCATTCCGGTTAAACCTGGACCCTCCGCCTCTCAAGATCTGTGCTAGTTTTTAGTTTGACCATCAATCTATTAATTGGCTAACCTGCTATTACTCAACACTGTAGTTTAACGTATGTGCATTGCTATTGATTGTGACAAGTTAATTCATAGTAAACTATGATTTCTGTTGGCCTTTTATTATGGGTAATTAAAATCCAAGAAATTTTCTATTGATCATTTGTAATCGGGGCATTTTCTGCATTCCGACAGGTGTCCGGTCCCATATAGATCCTTAGAATCACATGCAGATAATTTTTGTGCATTATAATTTTAAAATAAATCTCTTGTCAAAAAGAACAGCTATACGAAACAGATAAAAAGTAATAACTAAGAAGAAATATTAGCTTAAAACAGTTCGTTGTAAATATTTACACAGTTGTAGAAATTCTTAAAATATATATATTGCAGTTTTACAAGATAAGTATTTGCAATAATTTTATGCTTTTTATGTTACTAAGTAAATTATATTACGTTTTTCTTGCTTTAATTTCTTTCCCTTTTTGAAATTTATAAATTAATAAACTCGCAAAATCTTTCTTGAAATACTTATTTTTCATAAATGGTAAACGCTGATATTCAGAGTACTATAACTATAAAAGATTCTTTAACTATCATATTTCGTTAATATAAATATTCTTCCTTTTTTATGTGGGCAGCAAAAGTAGTGAAAAACATGAAACAAGAGTTTGGTTTGTCGCTTTACGGTCATTTTTTGCACACTTTAGGCTAATTAGACCCTGGATCTACAATTTAATGTGGATTCCGAACCACTAACAAACATCCATGCTACCGCCAGAATTCGAACCAGAATCCTGTGGTACCAATCGCCAGAGAACTAGACACTTGGCCATCAGGCCCCATGAAACAATGCAGAATGGACAGTCGTGATGATTCTGATTAGGCATTTTGAAATAAAGTTTGAAAAACGGCGTTTTTCATTTAATCGCAAAAAAAAAAAAAATTTTCTTCTAAGATTCAATACTGCCCTTTGGTACGACAGGCTTCTGGTTCGAATCCTGGCAGGGGATGGATATTTGTTAGTGGTTCGGAATTCACGTTAAACTGTAGGTCTTGGTCTAATTAGCCTAGAGTATGCACAACATTACCGTAGAGGGACAAATCAAACCAAATCTAAGGTTCAATGCGTTCCTATTAACGCACACGTTGAAATGTTATATACATCGCCAAAAAGTAAAAATAAACTTTGAAATTTTATTGAAAAAAATTGTATATTAACATCTTTGCTTTTTTTAATGGACTCCTAAAATTTTCACGACATCCGTTAATTTAACATATTCTAATGTTTTGCATATTTAATCATTATTTAAAGAAAGCCTTTTGCTTTTTTAGCGAAATGTCCTATTTTTCCATTCATAAATTTAAAATTTAAATAAATTTTAAAGCCCAACTCCTGGCCCAGCCGTATCTTTATTACAGTTCATTACAGAAATTTTGAATTAGAAATTTTTTAATGCGGAAAATACCTGAAATATAACTGTATATTTTCTTTAACGTGCTTCCAAAATATTTTATTCATTTTTAGTAGTTTTATTTTGAGAAGTTTATTGAGAATCAAAGTGATAGTCAGACTGCCTACTGTGAGTTTTCCGAGATTTTTCCCATACGAAACCCAATTCCTAAAAGTCCTTCCAGAAGGCAATGTTCATCTTTTACGGAACCTGGGTTTATTGTTCGTGGCATACATAAATTGAACACGAGAACCACATACCTTCAACAAAAGAAAGTAAAACAAATAAATTCTAAACTAGAGCGCAAAGCTAACACAGTATCCTTAAAATTATTCTTTTTTATTAGAACTTTCATCGTATTTTTTTTTATTGCACGTCAATGTTACTGTTTTTCAAAATATGCTGGAGGTTTGGTTGTCACTCTACGGTCATTTTGTGCATACTTTCGGGTTAATTAGATCGGGACCTACAGTTTAACATGGATTCCAAGCCGCTAAGAAACACCCATGCCACAGCCAGGATTCGAAGCTGAAGCCTGTGGTACCAATATCCAGAGCACTAACCAATTAGCCATCAAGCCGCTATACGCTGTAGGAATACGGAGATACAGTTCGACTAGCCGTCGCATGGAAAATTGTCAAGCGGCTAAATGAGATGGATTTTTGAATACCGTGTAATATGGAAGATGATTATTTCTGAAAAATTTTTTTAATAAAATTATTTTAATTTTTCTCCATTGGTACAACAGCCCCATGGTGGGCCAAGGCCGTCTGCCTACTAGCAGATTTCGAGACAGAGAGATGTTTTCATTTTACGAGGTAGGGGTGTCAGCCCTACGCCCAACGCTCTGCAATCATATCAGTCTGCTGCTTGAATTGCCGAGTGCGCCGTTCAAGCAGCTAGCACTCTGGCTCTCGGTGCCATAGGTTTCGGATTCGAGTAACGGCGGTGCCATGGATGTATGTAGTGGTTCGGGATCCATTTTAAGCAGTAGGTCCCGGTCTCATATGACCGTAGAGCGTCACGGAGCCCAATCAGACTTCTCGAACTGTATATTGCAACTCAGCTCTAGGCACAGTGATGTGTAGTAGTAGTAGTAGTAGTAGTAGTCCTATTAGACATGGACATACGGATTACCTATCGTTTAAAGGGGATTTTCAACCACTACAAACATTCATGGCACCGCCAAGACTTGAATCCAAAACCTGGGGCACGGAATCCCAGTCACTTGCCAACCAGCCCTATTTTTAAATTACATAATATCAAAAGAAAAGATGAAAAATTTCACAACAGCTCTTAATATAGTTTAAGTTATTTAACTTAATATAAGCTAAATAAACTTGATGTCTAACTAACATCCCTAGCAAGTAATCAATTTGTCCGTCAATTTCCACCTTTAAACAAGGTGTTTATCTTTCCTCTGAAAATCTGATAAATCAATAGAGATTTCCCATAAATTAGCAAATTTTGTTCAAGTCAAAATCTGTTACATGAATGCCAAGTTATACTGGCTTAATGGATTTCTATAATACTTCTTCTTGGCGCTACAGCCCCATGACGGAACAATGCCGTCTGCCATTAGCAGATTTCTACACAGGAGATGTATAATTTTTTACGGATGCTGGCAAATTTCTAGACAGGATAGGGTTGTCAACCCTAAGCCCGGCATTCTGCTGTCTAAACCGTAGATTCCAGTCTAATATAAGTGCATTTCAAATCGTTATAAGCATCCATGGCACCGCAGGGACTCGAATCCTGTGGCACCGAGTTCCAGAGTACTAGTCACTTGGTCAGTACTTGGTACCCAGAGTACTTGGCCCCATTTCTATAATACAGTATAGCATAAAACATGAATGAGTATTTTCCTTATGATGAACCTTTTTTAAAAAATGTGTATGGATATTTTTATTTTATAGTTGTTGGCTTGACTTAAAAAAAATAATCCTACATGATATATTCATTTGATCAAAATAATACATAAATTAATATTTAGTCTGTTAAGCAATGATTTTAAATCACTTTTAGCTTTGAACTATCTGAAAAACGATTCATACCAACTTAAAATACAGCATGTAAGTATACGTATACAACGTATAAGTTTTTTTTTTTATTCAAGAAAGTTAAAAATAGAAAGGCAAAAAAAAAAAATGAACGTCACAAAGCATTAACTTTTCTCCCTCTTTGTGAAAACGCATCAGTTTCGATTATCCTCCAAGTTGAAGCTGAAGCTCCTTTTTTACCTGCGGCGAAATCTTACTTGGCGAATATTTTTTTTCACGCATCAACGACGGGAACATGAAAGGTTGTTTCAGATTCGGCTCAGATAACCTGATAAACAACGGCATTTCGACCAACACTTTTGAAATTAATGATCTCAACGTTACATTCTGGAAATAATTTCTACGGGGTTCAAGAGAATATACAGTGTATCCGGGTTTTATGTTACACTCTATAAATTTTAAAAATATCTCGGGGTTTAACTCCATTGAATTTTTTTTTTCATTTAAGACTACGTAAAAGATTGAGTCTATCATGATCATTGCAATAATTTGGTGGAATTGAAAAAAACTTCATGTTAATAGAGAAACTAATTTAAAAAAAAATTTAAATATTAAAAGCTGACCAATCGATTTATTAAAAATTACTAAATAGCAGAAAATAAATGTTTAAAATTCAAGATATATATTTCACAGTAAAAAAATTCTATAATGGACTTCTAATTTATGATACACTGAGGGGAAAAAAAAACCTTTTCGTCAAATATTTTATTTAATTATTTTTTATATTTTTTTACTAAATTTACTATTAGAATTATGTCTTATATGACAAATTAACGTCATAATATATCTATACATTTGGTGGCCGACACGTGGTTCAGTGGCAACGTGCGCCGCTGATGAGCATTAGGGCTACTAATACTACAACTGATGATGGAAGCAAATCTGACTCTGGAAGAACAGGTAGCGGAATTTTTATGAAGACAAGTACAGGAGAATTTAGATATCGTTTTAGAAACCCGGACCACAGCTCGGTGTTCCGCTCAGAATTGGCTGCTGTAAGCGAAGCTCTGAATCTAGCTTTAGACTTTAAAGTACCTGATGTTTGGATTCTGACTGATAGTAAGAGCTCAATACAGTATTTGAAAGATTGGCCTAGAATCTTGGACAAATTGGGGCAGGATATAGTTTCCAAACTAGCTGTTTTGGACCAGATCGGATCGGTGTGCTTGCAGTGGATTCCCTCCCATGTGGGCATCTACGGAAATGAAATTGCTGATCTGCTCGCTAGGGAAGGTTGCGAACTTCCCAAAGCTTCTTCTTCCAATCTGTTAGCTTCAGAGGTTCATTCCATGACTTTAGCCAGAGTGAATACCTCTTGGAGGTCGCCCCCAATTCATGCATGGTACGCCGCTAAATATCCTGGTATGTCCATACAGTGCTCCTGTCCTAGACCTGCTCAAACTGCTTTAGCTAGACTAAGGACTGGCCACACTAAGAGTTTGACCTTCAATGGAGACGAGAAGACATATGCCCTTTGTCATTGTTCGACCATCGCATCTCCCTCTCATCTCATCGATTGTATTGGTGCCTCTGTGAGGCAACTACTGTTGAATGAGGGGAGGACAGTTTACGATCTATTGATGCAGCATGATCTACTGGACTTGGTTTAGGATTCTAAATCAAGGGGATAAGCAACAACAACAACAAATACTACAACACATTATTGTACCTAGAGCTGAGTTTCCTCTATTCAGTTTGGGAATGATGTGAGTGAGAAGTCGGGTCCTACGGCTAAGGCTACCACATGAGAGGGGGATCTACGGCTTAAAGTGGATTCCGAACCACTAAAAACATCCATGGCCCGGCAGGTACTCGATTTCGAAACATGTGGTACCGAGCTCCAGAGCGTTAGTCACTCAGCCATCAGGCCCAATTTTTATAATACAGTATAACATGAGTATTTTTCTTATAATTAACCCTATTTTAGAATTTTTATGGTATTAGAAGGTAATACTATTATAGTATAAGAAAAGTCCAATGAATTTTGATTTTATTTTAGAGATGTTTACTTCGCTTTAAGAAAAATCTCACATGATTCACTCTTTTGGTCAAAATAATACATCAATTAATATTTAGTAAGCAAGGATTTTAAATCACTTTTAGCTCTGAACTATCTAAAATCAATATTCTTACCAACATGAAAGTATATGTATACAACGTATATGTTTTTCGTTCAAGAAAGGGAAAAAGAAAAGAAAAAAAAGCCTAAAAGTCACAAAGCATTAACTTTTCTTTTTGAAAACGCATCAGTTTCGATTATCCTCTAAGTTGATGCTGAAGCTCATTCTTACCTTTATTCCGGCGAAATCTTTCTTGGTGTATTCTTTTTTTTTCCACGCACCAACGACAGGAACATGACAGGTTGTTTCAGATTCGGCTCAGATAACCTGATAAACAACGGCATTTCGACCAACACTTTTGAAATTAATGATCTCAACAATACATCCTGGAGAGATTTCCTACGGGGCTCAAGAGAATATACAGTGTGTCCGAGATTTATGTGATACACTATAAATTTTAAAAATATCTCAGGATTCAACTCCATTGGATTTATTTTTTCCATTTAAGGCTGTGTATCGAGTCTATCCATACGCTTAGGAACATTTTTTCAATTCCTGCAAATTGTTGCAGTTAATAGAGTAACTAATTAAAAAAACAAGTAATATAAAAAAAAAAATTTTAAGTCAATTCTTACTTTTTTTTCGCTATATTGCAGAAGGTCCTTAAAAAAATGAAAATTATTTTTAAAGTTTATCCGGCGCCATCTATTGGTAGATATATGCATCTTAAATCCAAAAAAACCTAAAATTAATTAATTAATTGTAATTACTGAATTCATATTTGAAAAAAACTGCATTAACATCCAGTGTCATCCACTAAAAGTTCAAAAAAAAAAATGCATTTGAACTTGAGTGGATGAATGAAAAGTATTTTATGAACGATTGAAAATTTGAACAAGATATATATAGGGAGAGTGTGAGCTAATAGTAGGAATTTAATAATAACTTTTTTTTCAAGTTACAAAAGCTGACCAATGGATTTATTAAAAATTACTAATATTTTATTAAATGACAGAAAATAAATGTTTAAATTTCAAGATATATATTTCACAATAAAAAAAAAACTTATTATAATGGACTTCTATTTTATGATACACTTTTTGAGAGAAAAAACATTTCATCAATTATTTTAGCAGAGCGAAAATTAAATAGATAGTTATTTTTCTCAGTTTTATAATATCAAATATTTTATTAAAGAGGAGCTTTATTTCTTCTACCCAGAATATTTTTACTCAATTTACTATTAGAATTATAGCTAATACGAAAAATTAACGTCATAATAAATCTATATATTTGAAGCTCAACTCGTGGCTTAGTGGAACTTGCGCCATTAGTGAGCATTAGGGCTGAGCTTCAATCCGCTAGCGGCATTGTTGAAGACACTGTTTTGAAAAACGAGGAGATAAGATGCTGAACATTCCAAATGCCATCTAACCTTGTAAGTCGGATTGCCTGGTGGGAGTTTTTCGGGTTTTCTCCTATACGATACACAAATGCGGGGTTAGTTCCCCCTAAAAATCCTCCTAGAAGGCACTGCCCTCCTTCTTCAGCGTCCCGCAGGTATGTCAGACTTCTACCGACAGTTGCTCCAGCAGAACAGAAGATTTCCTAGAACCACAATTTCCTAGCTATATAAAATTAAATGGTTAATTTTATTAGATAAAAAGGATGAAAAGAAATTTCCAATTGGGCCTGAAAAATATCTAGTACAATTAAAAACAAACATCCTTTAAAAAACTGTAAACGAAAAATTAATCTTATCACTATTAATAAATAGCGGAAACGGACGTACCTGTTTCGAAGTACCTATGGGGTAAATATACTCCGAAAACATCCACATAATAATTAATATAGTTTATATTTACATTATTGAAATTACATCGGAAATTTAGATAAATAATTAAAAAGAAAGAAGTAAGTTAACTTAATAGCGTTAATTTTCTTTTTTGTAAAGTTTTTCAGGTACAATTAAGAGGCCGTAACACGTTTCCCCGCGGGCGGTCAGTGAATTAATTAAAAATAGAAATAAATTAAATTAAGAATTAGAAATGAAAACGCTAACTTCTTAAGAATTTTAGATATAATTTAGGAAAAGAAAATTTAAGGAGCCAAATAGATATCTCAGATTTGCAATTTAGCTATTTTAAGTCCCATTAATTCTTTTTAGACGTGGAAGGACTCAAACGTCGTATCGTAGATAGCTCTAGTTCTTTTTCTAGACCTACTGACACCATGATCAGGAATTGTGCGAATAGCTTCATTGCGAATCTGAGGGCATTTTTTGAAATTTTGAATATGTAATCCATTATCGGATTAAAATCAAGATCTTTATGGATTTGTTTCGTCTGACAAACCACGGAGCAATAACTATACTGGCTACCTGTCTGTTCTGGAAACCGTGTGACTTTTGGAGATTTTTCAATAAGATGGAAGCCCAGACAGGACAACCATAGGGGAGAATTGGTCGAAGAATCGACTCATAGAGCAGAAGCTTATGTCTAATCGCTAGCCTACTCTTACGAGAAATTAGGTTTTTGAGTTTTTTACTCGTAGCAGATGCTTTTGCAACTACTTTAGAAATATAGGAATTAAAGTTCAATTTTGAATCTAAAACCAATCCTAGGTACTTATATTCAGTAACCCAGGGGACGGGCTGGCCAAAAATGGTGGCATCATTTAAGTTATCAATATTACGCTTCCGAGTAAACAGGAGGCATGCACTTTTATTAGGATTGACCTTTATTTTCCATGTGGTCAGCCAACTTTCTAATTGAATCATATAATTATTCAACTGGGCAACGACGGAATTTGGTGTTTTGTGCTGACTAATAATCGCTGTGTCATCTGCATAGCCACTAGTTCACATTTTGTCGGACTAGGGATATTATTTACAGAGATTAAAAATGCTAACTCGGAAATTAATAAATAAAATGAATTTCTTCCATATTTTCGACTTTTCATCACATATAGTAAATTTAAAGAAATAAAATTAGATTTAAAAGTGTTATATCATTTTTAAGTTTTAATAAATACAAACAAATCTATTACTTTATAGAAGGGATAACAGATTTCTCCCATTATAGTCACAGTCTAAATTGCAGGTTTTTTTTTTTTTTTCCGACTCTCCATTATGATAAACATCACTATAGAAGTAGTATTCAGGAAAATATTAAGCAATACACATGAATATTTTTTCAATCATACTTAAGTTTAAATATATAAATATAATATTTTGTTACACACAAATAGCGAAAAAATCTAAATAAAAAAATCATTTTATTTATATCTTCCAACTCTATCATAACACAAGTTCAATTACTATGCGGTTGATAATCGGAACAGTGTTAATCTTGCGGATCTAAACGCACGCACATCAAAAGACTGTTAGAAGTGCCTGCTATGCAACGAGGAATTAAAAGACAATAAGATAAAGGCACCGAAAAGGAAGCTACAAGAAAAACTTCAATGGACTGAGGATTAAGCCCGACAACAACAAAATAACAACGATTGTTGAATTAACTGTTATATTTTTTATAATTTGTTACCTACGAATTTTAACAAATTTTTGATATTCTCGTGTTTTATTTTACTTTTTAAATATCGAAATACTTGAATTGCTGTTCTATTTCATTCAATTTTTCATGCACATTTCGTACGTTTCTCCATTATGATAAACATCACTATAAAAGTAATATTCAGGAAAATATTAAGCGACAGCCATGAATATTTTTTCAATCATACTTAAGTTTATATATAAATATAATACTTCGGTACACACAAATAGCGAAAAAATCTAAATAAAAAATCATTTTATTTATATCTGACTCTATCATAATACGAATCTAAACGGACGCACATCAAAAGACAGTTAGAAATGCCTGCTATGTAACGAGGAATTAAAAGACAATAAGCTAAAGGCACCGAAAAGGAAGCTACAACAAGAACTGCAATGGAATAAAAAATAGCTATCAGATAAGATCCAGTATAATTGCTGCAATTTTACCGATTACGGTAATAAGCGCGCGTTTAATATAAAATTTCAGCCGGTTGTGAAAAATATCTGTTAACGATTAAAAAAACATCCTTTAGCCAATTGTAAGATAAAAATTAATCTTAAATAGCTTTTACGCATATAAATAAATCTATTACTTTATACAATGGTTGACGACTTTATGGACAGGTCGACCACTTTATAGAGATTTTCTGACATTACAGTCAAAGTTGCAGGGCTTTTTTTTTTTTTTGTAAAAGAAACCTAAAATAATCTGTTATCTATGAAATTTAACAAATTTTTGCTATCCTCATATTTTATTTTACCTTCTAAACCTCAAAATACTTGAATTGCTGTTCTATTTCTTACACACTTCATATAACTTTCCATTACGATAAACATCACTATAAAAGTAGTATTCAGGAAAATATTAAGAAGTTATATCCATGAATATTTTTTCAATCATACTTAAGTTTATAAATATATATATATATATAATATTTTGTTACACAAATAGCGAAAAAATCTAAATAAAAAAATCATTTTATTTATATCTTCCAACTCTATCATAACACAAGTTCAATTACTATGCGGTTGATAATCGGAACAGTGTTAATCTTGCGGATCTAAACGCACGCACATCAAAAGACTGTTAGAAGTGCCTGCTATGCAACGAGGAATTAAAAGGCAATAAGCTAAAGGCACCGAAAAGGAAGCTACAAGAAGAACTGCAATGGAATAAAAAATAGCAATCAGATAAGCTTGGGTATAATTGCTACAATTTTACCGATTACGGTAATAAGCGTGCGTTTAATATACAATTAAATGACAAAAAACATCATCCATCATTTTGTGGTGGATCTCAGTTACACTCAGAGACATGGAAATCAAACGGAATCTTTCTGGGCATCAATTGAATAATGAAATTAGTAAGGGAAATAAAAATTATTGATTCAACCCGACAGAGGCTGTTTTATCTTTTAATGCCTATCATACTGATGTAAGGCTTCTGTGATAGTGACAGGAGATGCTGATACGATCTTGAAAGCTGAATATTCTCGCCATTTTTCTGTCACGTTTTTTTAATAAGAGGAAATACAACATAAGTTTGTATCATTTCTCTTTTGCCAATGCTTACTAAATTTAAGATCAGTCTTATGTGATAATATTTATAAAGTACGTGCCTTCACTTTTATGTATGTCAGGAATGGGAACGATAACTCTATATTTTGATCCTTTTCGTGCTGAATTCGATTACAAAGAAAAGAGTGGACGTATCCCCCAGATGCTATTTTTAAACCAAAATGTGGGTGCAATCTAGCATTTCTCCCGTGATGCACTTTGAATCTATTGCAGTAAGGATGAATGAATACAGATCAAAATTCCAGATATATATTAAGAGAATATGTGGTCACTTTGGCAAGATTTGATGAGGCCCATTTGGGTATATTTGAGCGGAAGATTTTAAAGGCTATTCTTGGATGTGTTAGGGAAAGTGATTGCTGGAGAACACGGTACAACGCAGAAATATATAAAATTTATTAAGATCAATAGAATTAAACTGGGTTGCTGATGTATTCAGAATGAATGATTTAAACTCCGTAAAAAGGCTCGTTTTGGCAAAGCCACAGGGACGAAGTAGAAGAAAGCGACCCAAGTTGTGATGGATAGGCGCAGTTGCAAAAGAAATTGCTGTACTAAAGGTTACAAATTGG
>BPLQ01005722.1:0-34286 GCA_021605075.1 Caerostris darwini | reverse complement strand
TTTACAAGTGTAATGTACAGGTTGAGAAACCAGATTGCAACTGTGTATGGATGGGAGGAGATACTTGAGGCACAGGTAGGAGAAATCGCAGCTTTATTTACACACGCATATAACAATTAGAGGCATAAAATATTTAACACATTTAAGGACCGATAATTATAGATTCATGAAAGGACTCCATTCCCTAATAAGTTTGTTTCTATTAGAAATTCGAAAACCCAAAACTCGTATACGCATAGGGTCAGCGAAATATACTTCCTCTTCAGGTGAGAGTCTGCAGGCCAACTAATCATTTCTCCTGAACTCCACAGAAGGGGTACTCCTTCCAGTGCGTAAAGGAAGCAGGGTTACACAAGTCCATTATAATCAGATTTAGGTATTGTAAAAACATCTTATTAGACTGATAGCTATTAAAAACAAAGAATGACGTGCAGTATGAATATAAAATAAAATGTATTTTACGTTTTTATTTTATCACTGTTCTCTTACCAGTGTTTGGTACAGTTATTTATTAATCAATGGAATAAAATTCTCCAGCTCGTTTCTGACACACGTGCTGAAGCTCATTTAGCAGATAAGCTACAGAACAGAACATTTAAAAGCATATATTTTTGTGTATGTGTTTTGTTTTTTCTATGTATGATAACCAACTGTTTATCGCCATAAAATGTTATTTTCCCGAAATTTCTTTGATCTCCGTCTAATCTATTATTTTATTGATAAAAATCAAATATTTTGATAGCATCTTTTTTATTTCGTATCGCATCAATTAAAAGTAACGTAGAAGGCTTATAGAGTGATACTATTTTTTATAAATGTGAATCTTGTCAATGATTAAAATCAGATTGCATAATTAGTTGATACTTTGTAGACATGGGCAATTAGTTGCCTTGATGGGAAATGATTGATTGCAATGCTACTGCATAACTTACTGAACATATTTCTGGTGGAAGATAATGAATTCTAATTTTGCATCATACTTGACTAAAGCTTCGAAAATAAAATATAACGTATTTGTTCTGAAAGTTGTGCAAAGTCGTATTACATAAATGAACTCTTAATTATGTAGGTGTAAAAATCATTCTTGCTGTGTTATGAGTATAAAACAGCCGTATTATACTATATAATAACTTGGTAAATTTTGTAACAGTTATATTGTAATCCGATTTGGCCGCTTGCTAAATGGGACAAATTCAAACATAGTGGGGTAATAGGAAAGTTAATTATTTTTATTCTGAGTAACTGAGTTCGAATTTTTTCATGTTATTTTATCCTCAAGGAAATTTCTAAAAAAATTCTTTCAAAAAAAATATATATTTGTGCCGTGTTTTCTGACTATCACTCCTAACATGTAATCGATTAGCCGCATAAAAAACCGATACTTACCTTTCCACATAATCAATGGTTGAGCTATATTTGATGGCTTTCAAAAACAAACTTCCTTTTCATAAATGAAAGCAAAAAATTCTAAAATAAAACTACCATTTAGAAATATATTAAGACAAATATTTTATAATTATTTACATTTGTTAAATGTTTACTGTATTAATAAATGATACACTTTATATGTAAACATTTAATGCATTTTTAATTGTATGAATATAATTTATTTTTATAGAAATATAAATTCCTACGTACATCTATATCATGAAGTCGGATTTAATTGAACTTTATTTCTAATCAAAAAAATAACATTCAATAAATCGAACATCTAAATTATGCATATGTTATAAATTTAAACCTATCATACCTAAAAAGACTTATGAAGTACAATATAGTTATACGGTATTAAAATGGCATTGTTAATGATGACGCTTTATGTTAAAAATATAACTATGTTGAAAATCATCGCCCTTTTAATAAAATATCATATTGCACTAAATCTTAATATATATAAAAGGTTGCACATAAATTAAAATTACTAGCATTTGTAATAAATTTGAAGAGAATATTACTCCATAAAAATTTAGCAAACAATATTCTACACAAAAAAAAGTTTTTTGAAAAAAAGTTGAATACGCTGTCTTTTGAATATTAGAATATGCTAAGAAAATTTCTGGTCACCCTTGTTTATGTAAAATTTCCAATGATAAAATCATCAAAAATACATTCTGGATTTCAAATTGTGCGAAAAAAAATATTTAAATGTTTCCTTTACGTACATGTTCAAGATCTTATTTCGGGAAATATAAAGTACAATGAAAATATTAACACTAAATTTCGTGATTGCTGGAACGATCAAAAAAGACCAGAATGATAAGAATTTTTAATTATTTCTTTAGGCACTTACACTTTTTACTATGGAAAAAATTTAAATGATAATTTTATCAAAACTTAATTTGATACTCTTCGTAAATTTAACGTTCAAATGTACTTTAGGAAAAAAACTTTTTACACCATAATGATTATGCTTTATGCTAAAAAGATAACTAACAATGCCTTTTTAATACCTATAACTGCATATTACATCATAAATCTTTCTAGGTGTGCGAGGCTTAAATTTATACCATATGCATTATTTTTGGATTAGTAGCAAAGTTCAATTAAATCCGACTTCACGATATAGACGTACGTGGAACGATTTATGGACGATCTATGTTGAATCAAGTGAAATCTCTATCGATCTTTTACGAATTTATTTGCCTGCTATTTAATTTTTTTCATAGTAAAGAATAAATATCTATTTCTATCGAAATTTAATTTAATACTCTTTGTAAATTTAATGGTCAAATGTTCTTCCTGAAAAAAATTTTACTCCTTGATCTGTCTATATTGAATTAAATGAACTCTTAATATGTAATAGATCCCTAATTTCTTTGCATTTTTTAAAGGGTAAAGGCGAAATGGAAACCTACTGGCTTTTAGGACACGCAGTCACCGAACGCCGACGACCCGCTCACAGAGGTGCAGTTCAACCACCACTGCTTTTCAACATACGCGAATCCGAAAACAGACGTCGCAGCCCCAAGACGGAATTTCTAAGACGGGTCGCAGCTTCACAAGCCCACAGATCGTTGGACGACGGCACGGCTTTGTTCAACGGCACCATTCCTGGCAAACCCACCTTACTTCGAGTCACGCAAGACAGTCCTCTGGCAAGGAAACGCCACAGTGCAGCGGCACCTGTATCCACCAAAGACACTTTCCAATCAGAACCTTGGGATGGTAACGAAATGGGCTGCAACATCGTGAACACAGGCAATCCTGTGATCAACCACGACTCTCCCTTATTTAACAGCATCGAGATTCATCACAATTCAGATTACCTGACGGGTGACAAAGATTCGGACGCGACGACTCTACCCATTTCCATCGAGGACATAACGAAACCTCTGATAAACGCCCAGAAAAGACTGGAGTACTTGAAAACTTTCAAAAAAAAGTACCAACCTTGGAGGAGATCTTGGTCGGCCGATGTCATAGATCAGGGATCTAAAGAAAGCAAGTCAACCTTCTCGAATTTTCTTCGCGGTATACCTAAATCACCCGTCGCAACTAATAATCTTCATACTTTGAAAGAAAGTGATACAGAAGAAAGTGTTGTATGATAGTGGGTTTAACCGGTCACTACCTTGTGCCAACTTCTGAGACTGTGATATGTTTCACTTAGTTTGTCAAAACACCATAGCAAAATGGAATACAGACTTCAGTAATTAAGTGCCAAGTAATACCCTTAACAGACGTATTCCAGTATATTTAATCATAAAAAAAAGAGACACAGAATTTTCAATCGTAAAAAGGTATTCAGTGTTGCGTGGCTGTTACTACTGAAAATGTTCCACCTGAATTAATGTTAACTTATTGTTGACATGTAAAAGTTTTTACATTTTAGAGACATTAATAAATACAAACACCACCTGAATCAATACTTAACAAGGCTTCAATGTAAACCAGTACTTAAAATATCAGTATACCATTTCAACTGCTCATATAAACACTTAACATCATGGTAAATACATTCCACGTATTTTAAGATTCATCACTAGTGAGTTTGTGTATTTATAAATATAAATGGTGTTTTAATGTTACTTTGTTTACTGTGGTTCTCTTCTATGTTTAAAAAGTTTTGAAGCTTTTTTTTTAAAGAAAATGTTTTGAATCAATTATATTTATCGATACCATCAGAAACAATTAAATTCTAATATCAAGAAAGAGAAAATATTTAAGTATTCTGGAATCATCTGTTGATTTGTGAAAATGTATCACTCAATTTGAGTTATTCTAAGTTATTTTAAAACGATTGTTAACTAAACATGAAAAATAAAGTTAAATCATTTTTTTTTTATTTTGCCTTTGTTATTTTGTTACTTCACTACTTGTACAATTATGCAATGGCTACCTACAAGAGGAAACAGAATATATTTTTATGTATTTTAATATTTGTTTTAGACTAAAACAATTCGTTTGATTTAAGTTTAATGTCATGATATCACCATTTCATTGAAATTGCAAACATAACAAACTTGAATAGATATTTAATTTATTAATTAAAATATCTATTAATTGTTGTATAACTTTATCATTAATTTCTGTTAAGCATTTATTTTATAAAGTTTAAAATAAATTGTACTAGATTATAAATTTAATTCTATTTAACCATTTAAAGAAGTAAATTTTAGTTGTAAGAGAAGTACATTGTCAAGATCAAAATTCTATACCGTCACCTAATACTACGATTGAGAGTACTTTTAATGTAGTAGTAAATGATGATACTTTGTTTAATAGATATATTTTTTTTAATTACCTATTCTTACAGTTTGTTATAACCATTGTCTCACTATCAGATTTAAAATCAAGTAATGTAAAAAAAAAATATTTTTAAAGTCAATTCCTACTTTTTTTTCACTCTATTGCAGAAAGTCCTTTACAAAATAATTTTAATTCATTTTTTTAAGTTTATCTGGCTCATCTAATGGTAGATATATGCAACTTAAATCTGAAAAAAAAACCTAAAATTAATTAATTAAATTTAATTACTCAATTAATATTTGAAAAAAGCTGTATTAACCTCAAGTGTCATCCACTACAAGTTCAAAAAAATGTATTTGAACTTGAGTGGATGAATAAAAATTATTTTATTAACGATTGAAAATTTGAACAAGATATATACAGGGAGAGTGTGAGCTAATAGAAGGAATTGAAAAATCTTCACTATTATGATAGATTGGTTGGTTCATGGGGTTTAATGGCACAAGAGCCAGATTTGGCTATGCTGCACCAAACAAATGTGCATTTTTAAAATGCTGATGAGAATAAGCGTAAAATACTTGTCACAAGTATAAAGATGTAAAAACGAAACAATATGGAAGTGGTTAAAATACTAAAAGTCAATTTCAAGATCGAAGTGAAAAATGAAGTAAAATCATGAATACAGCAATAAATCAATTGTCATCTGAACAGGACAAAATTGATAAAAAAAGTAATAAGAGACATATTCAAATGAAAATTTCACATAAAAGTAAATTCACATAAAATCCGTCAGTCCAAGACCATGTCATTTACATCGTATTCTACACAGTCATGAGAACTATGATATGATAGAGAAGCTATCCTATCATTCGCCTTGAATCTCGAATACGCATAGCATCGAGTCTTTCTGCCATCTTTTACTACTAGGTAATTAAAACTGCATTCCAGATTAGCACGTGACCTACAGAGGGGAGGATATAGTGAAGCTCATGTTTGCGAAAATCCCTTTCCTAGTACAAGGGGAGAATTTCGTTAGCATTATAAAAGGTCCATTGGGCGTAATTACGTAAAATTTTTATATCATTGTCATTAATTACAATGATATAAAAAAAATTTGAATAAAATAAAAGTTCGAATAAATTCGAAAATGTTTTTTTTTTTCTCTACATTAAAAAAACTCAATTTCATGGTCTAAGGAGCACTTACTAATTGAGTTCAGTTTGATTCAGAATTTTTTAAACTAGTCTCTAAACTACGTGCCTACTAGAAAAACGAGCCTGTATAATCCTAAGTTAGGAACATAAACGTCAGATAAAAAAACAATACAAATCATAAATAGAGAGACAACACAACAAAAACCATAAATAGTGAGACAACACGACACAAATCATAAATAGTGAGACAACATGACAACTCGAAAATAGGATATTATAAAATTTAGTTCGATATGTACTATGCAAATTTTTGTTTTCAATACATCTATAAAAATTATATTTACAATCAGAGCTTATAGCGTCACTACGAATTTGAATAAATTCGAACGTTTTTATTCCCCTTATATTAAAAGAACTGAATGGTCTAAGAAGCACTTACTAGAAGTTTAGTTGAGTTCGATACAGCAGAATGTTTTCAACAAACCTCAACACTTCTCAATTTTAATTATTCTGCACAATCCTAAACATCAGATAAAAGCCAACACAAATCATAAATAGAAATATGAGAGGAAATACAACAACTCATAAATAAGATATTATAAAGTTTAGTTAGATATGTTACTAAACATTCTGTTTAAAGTGTAAAATTTGATAATAAATGTAAAATTATATTTTTTAAGATTCCTTGGTGATTTCCTTTCACCAAATTTATAGTTAAATTTAACCATTCTATCAAACTACATGTCAAAACTTTGATAATCCTTCCCTTGGACTACTGGTAACGCAGCAGCTAGTACATAAAATGGTTCAATTTCAAATCTACTGAGAGCGACAGTGTGCAGTCACTGATTTCAGAATTAACGAGTGTGACAATGTGTATCATCATCATCAGTGGAGCAACAGCCTCATGGTGAGACAAGGCCATCTGCCTACTGGCAGATTTCAAGACAGATGTTTTCTTTTTACTGGGTAAAGTTGTCAGTTCTACGCTCAAAGCTCTACATCCATATTAGACCCGGACCTACTGTTTAAAGTGGATTCCGAACCACTGCAAACATCCATGGCCCCTGCCGAGACTCGAACCCGAGGTACCAAACGCCAGAGCACTAGTCATTCTGCCATTAGGCTCCATGGCAATGTGTATAAAGTATTGATATTCAACCTTTGTGGCGGGAGATTTCTTGGGATTTTTTTTAATAGAAAAGCTAATTTTGGACTATTAATCTCTAAAATCCTCCAGGAAGACAATGGATTACATTCATATATATTTCGTGATTGCAAGTGAAAAATAACGCCCACCAATATTCAACAAAAGAAAATGACTTTTATAAAAGTAAACATAACTTTGGGCTCTTAAATTAGTGTTCCATGTATTAACATGATGATGCTCTAGTATGAATTTCGTACCATCCATACAAAAAAAGAAAGAAAGACAATAAATTATTAGTTATAACAAACAAACCTCGTCTCGTACCAAGAGAATTTTCCACTTCAAAATCTTTTACCTATAGTAAACATTCATTTGCCACTCGATTTTAATTATGTGTGTTTAAAAATATCCATGAAACATGCTTTGCTAAAAGTAACATTTTTTTTCAATATCAAGTCACGTGTACTGTTTTCATTTTGAATTGTTTCTGGTTTTTGAATGTCAACAGATTATTGTTTCAATTTTCTCAAAATGATATCTAAGGATCATCTGAAAAACAATTCA
The DNA here is from genome assembly GCA_021605075.1 of Caerostris darwini. Lineage (NCBI taxonomy): Eukaryota > Metazoa > Arthropoda > Arachnida > Araneae > Araneidae > Caerostris > Caerostris darwini. The sequence continues at coordinate 26,729 of BPLQ01005722.1, read as the reverse complement.
CATATTCAAGTTCCGTTAATAAGATAAAAGTTAATTTAGCTATCATGCATCAGAAAAACAACTCATCATTTGCATATTCAAATTCCACTGATAGAATAAATGATAAAAGTTAATTTAACCGCCATATATCTGAGAAGCAATTCACATATTCCGAGTTCCGTTGATGAAATAAGTGATAAAAATTAATTTAATCATGACGTAACTGAGAAACAACTCAAAATTTGCATATTCAAGTTCCGTTCAGGTGAAGTTGTGGCGATTAAAGTTGCTTTGATCCCTCTAAATGTTTGTCCTTCCCTTTCTGAACAGTTTGGTATATTCTCAGACAGCAATTCTGGCAATTGCCAATATTTGTCAAGCTCCTATTTCTTTTTTAGAAGATAGGAATGTATATTCCTTGACAAGTACATAACAACCTATAGTCACATTCAAATTTGAAGCAGACAAGCAGTGTTGTGGGTAGTTTTATTACACGTGTTGCCTCGAAATCCAGGTCCCTGTGCCTGGGGGAAGTCAACACCCTATAATGTAAACATCCTGCCTGAAGGGGGTGTCTCGTAGGGGGGAGATGTAAGACCGGGTAAGAGAAAGAATGCAAGACCGGGGGGTTGAATAAGTATGTGTAAAGAGAGCAGTGTGTGGCTAGTCCATCCTCGACTGTGATGGCTGCCTAAATAAAGGAGATAAATTAATACAGTCCACGTAGAGTTTTTATTTGTGTGTGTGAGTGAGCTATCGAACAACATGCAATTAGTGTTCTGTATTAATGAGAACAACCTGTCACTCAAATCTGATAGTAGATATTCGATATCATGGGTAATGCGACTCATAAAATTAGCGAATGTCTCTGCGACCTTCACAGGTAAAAATAATTACAGATTGAATATGAACTGCACCAGGAGTTGGTTGTTGCATTGTTGTGGGTGATAGACCACGGGCTGAGACATTTCTACTCCAAAGGGAAGTGAGGGAAACAGACCCACCCTCCTCTTCACGGATTATCTTAAAAGGAGATTTTTGGTGAAGAAAATGGAGAGTTCTGCGATGAATAGATAAGAAGCGTTGCTTCTCTATTTTTTCTCTGAAGTGTCTGAATAGGCCGGAGATTCCACCTGTTTTCAAAGTGAGTCCCTTGTGGTTTCGTGAAACGCACCATGTGATAGTTAAGGTCTGTAGACCAGATGTTTAGATTCGTCGTACACTCGAGAACTCTGAAAATTTCCAAACTTGGAGTGACTAGCACTTGTGATCAAATTTACATTTTTCATTTTCATTTTTTTTTATAACAACGCAAAGTTCTGTACTTGTATAGATTTAATGCTTGTAAATAAAAGTTAAAATGTTCCCCTGAACCTCAAAGTGGTCATCTTCTTGAAACCGTTATAGGTCTAATATAGGCCGAGATGTTACAACGTGAATCGAATTAGACGCTTATAGATATACGGGAAAAACAAGTAATATAAAAATAAAAAAAAATTAAGTCAATTCCTTCTTTTTTTTCTCACTATATTGTAGGAAGTCCTTTATAAATAATTTTCATTCATTTTTTTAAGTTTATCTGGCGCCCTCTATTGGTAGATACATGCAACTGAAATCTAAAATAAACTAAAATTAATTAAATTTAATTAATGAATTACTATTTGAAAAAACGGTATTAACATCCAGTGTCATCCACTACAAGTTCCAAAAAAAAATGTATTTGAACTTGAGTGGATGAATAAAAAGTATTTTATTAACGATTGAAAATTTGAACGAGATATATATATATATATATATATAGGGAGAGTGTGAGCTAATAGAAGGAATTTAAAACTGTAAATCAATTCCACAAAATCTAAATTTTTCATTAAAATTAATTTTCTAAATTCCAATTTAATTCTACATTCCAAGAATAAATTAACTGGTACTATTTTCTAATAAAACGACTCATAGGTTTTTTTATCAATCGTAAAAAAAAGTTAATGAACTCAACTGTGATATGATAAATTTCCGATTAAAAGCAATGCGATAAAAGGAAAATAAAAGAGAATTGACAAGTTTGAATGAAAGTACTTTAAATTATTAGCTGCTTTTAATATTCTGCATTGAATCTATCGACATTTAAAATTCCTGCATGAAAATTCTGTTAGTTTTGAAAAAAAAATTATGAGTAATTATTGGAAAAAAATTCAGCGAAACGCATTACAAATAACTACGAAAACCAATATTTTAATCCCAGAAAACATTGATTGGAAATAGTTTTAAAATCAAAAGTTAATGTTAAAAAAAAAGTTTGTTTTTGAAGTAGTCTTTTATTTGTTATTTATTTTTTAAGTATTTGCAAGTCTTCTTTTGAAAGTGTTTTGCAGAATTATTTATAAGAATTATTAGCAAAGCTCAAGAGACAATTTCTATGAAAGCAATTTCAAATAATAAATTTTTTGCGAATTAAAACTTTTCTGTTTAGAAAATTAGTTTTCGTTAACTATTACGAATCTTGTGGAAGTAATGCGAGTTTCTGATGAAGTAATCGTTAGTTCTGTTCCTTATCATTCTGCATTGTTAAGTGCAAAAAAAAAAAGTTCTAGCAGAATCTTTTAAGACTTAAAATAATCTTGTTAAACATTCCGTTTTCGTGCAAGCATAATAAAGTACAATTTAGCTTGTTATATAGAACTTTCGCTGTTTTGAAAGTTCTAAATTACGTTAACTTCATAAATAAGATTAATTAGTAATAATATAAATAAATCTTTACTTAGAAACTTTACAAACATTTTACTTTTTACATGTCTTAATTACGAATCAACTTTACTTATCTGATTTATTCACTACTTCATTTAGAATACGGAGAAAGATATTCAGAAAAATGAAACTTTAGTGACATAATTTTCTTGTGATTTATTCACTAATTTATCTAGAATACTGAAAGATGTTTAAAAAAATTAAAGTTTAGAGAATTTACTAGTGATTTATTTGGTATATAAAATGCAGAAAGTTATTTGAAAAGATTAAATGAGATTTGATTTACTATTTTATCTAGAACACAAAACGATATTTTTAAAAAATTAAATTTTAGACAATTTACTTGTCATTTATTCGCTATTTAAAATATAGAGCCTTCATTTTTGTGTGATTTATTCACTATTTAATCTAAAATACAGAATGATATTTTAAAAAATTAAATTTTAGGAACTTAATTTACTTGCGATTTATTCACTATCCAGATACCTTCTTCTTGAAGTCGTTATAGGTATAATATATGCCGAACGTTTCAACATGAATTGAATTCTACGCTTACAAAAACCCGGAAAAAAAGTGCAAGTCAGTGCCCCAAAATCTAAATTTCTCAATCCAAGAATTCCAAGAATTAACTTCTACTACTTTCTAATAAAACGACTCATGCGTTTTTTATAAACCATAAAAAAGTTATTGAACTCAATTATGATATGATAAATTTCCGATTTAAAGCAATACGATAAAAAGAATATAAAAACAGAAATGCAAGTTTGAAAGAAATTACTTTAAATTATTAAGTGCTTTTAGTATTCTGTATAGAAAATATCGACATTTAAAATTCCTGCATGAAAATTCTGTTGTTTTGAAAAAAAACCGCATTAGAATCATGAGTAACTATTGGAAAAAAAACTAGTGAATCGCATTACAAATACGAAAACCAATATTTTAATCTCGGAAAACTTTGATTGGAAATGGTTTTAAAATCAAAAAGTTTGTTTTTGAAGTAATCTTTTATTTGTTATTGATTTTTAAAGTATTTGTCAATCTTCTTTTTGAAGTGTTCTGCAAAATTATTTATTAAAATTATTAGCAAAGCACAAGAGACAATTTCTATGAAAGCAATTTCAAATAATAAATTTGAATTAAAACTTTCTGCTGAGAAAATTAGTTTTCGTTAACTATTACGAATCTTGTGGAAATAATGCGAGTTTCTGATGAAGTAATCGTTAGAGTTCTTTTCCTTATCATTCTGCATAGTTAAATGCAAAAAAAAAAAAGTTCTAGCAGAATCTTTTAAGTCTTAAAATAATCTCGTTAAACATTTCGTTTTCATGTAAGTATAATAAAGAACAATTTAGCTTGTTATATAGGACTTTAGCAGTTTTGAAAGTTCTAAATTATGTTATTACTAATTAATCTTATTTATGGAATTAATATAAAAAAATCTTTACTTGGAAACTTCATAAACATTTTTATTTTTTCATACATACGCAAAATTGCGAATCAACTTTACTTATCCGATTTATTTTATTTACTTAGAATGCATAACGATATTTAGAAAAATTAAATTTTAAAGATTTGATTTGTGATTTATTCACTATTTTATCTACATACACAAGAAAAAGTAAAAAAAGTTCTAGCAAGTAATTACTGTTCAAAAAAAATACATTTTACAAAATTTTTTTGTGACTTGTTCTTTATCTAAAATAAAAAAGGAAATTTAAAAAAAATAATTATAAAGAGTTGATTATCTGGGGATTTATTCACTATCTAAAATACAGAACGATATTTAAAAAAAATTAAAATTTAGAGACTCGATTTGTTTGGGATTTATTCACTATACTATATACATTACAGAATAATATTTCAAAAAATTAAATTTTAGAGACTTGATTTTCTTGCGATTTATTCACTATACTATATACATTACAGAACAATATTTCAAAAAATTAAAATTTAGAGACTTGATTTGTTTGTGATTTATTCACTATACTATATACATTACAGAACAATATTTCAAAAAATTAAATTTTAGAGACTTGATTTTCTTACGATTTATTCACTAATTATATACAGAACAATATTTAAAAAAAAAATTTAGAAACTTGATTTTCCTATGATTTATTCATTTTATTATCTACAATATAGATCAATAAAAAATTAAATTTTAGAATATTTACTTGTGATTCGTGCACCATCTAAATTACAGAACGATATTTAAAAAAAAATTAAAATTTTAGATACTTCATTTGTGATTTATTCATTATTTTATCTACAGAACGATATTTAAAAAAAAATTTGTGAATTAAAACTTTCTGCTTAGAAAATTAGTTTTCGTTAACTATTACGTATCTTATGGAAATAATGCGAGTTTCTGACGAAGTAATCGTTAGAGTTGTACTCCTTATCATTCTGCGTAGTTAAATGCAAAAAAAAAAAGTTCTAGCAGAATCTTTTAAGTCTTAAAATAACATCGTTAAACATTCCGTTTTCATGCAAGCATAATAAAGAACAATTTAACTTGTTATATAGGACTTTAGCAGTTTTGAAAGTTCTAAATTAAGTTAATTTCATAAATAAGATTAATTAGTAATAATATAAAAAACTCTTTACTTAGAAACTTTACAAAAATTTTCATTTTTGCATACATGTACTTAATTGCGAATCAAATTTTTTTCTCTTATCTTATTTATTCATTGTTTTATTAAGAATACAAAACGATACTTAAGAAAAATTAAAGTTTAAACATTTGATTTATTGGTGATTTATTCACTATTTTATCTACAATACAGAACGATGTTTAAAAAGTTATTGAACTCAATTATGATATGGTAAATTTCCGATTTAAAGCAATACGATAAAAAGAATATAAAAACAGAATCGACAAGTTTAAAAGAAAGTACTTTAAATTAGAAGCTTCTTTTAGTATTATGTATAGAAAATATCGACATTTAAAAATCCTGCATGAAAATTAGGTTGGTTTTGAAAAAAAAAACATATCAAAATTATAAATAATTATTGGGGAAAAAGACTAGTGAAACACATTACAAATAACTACGAAAACCAATATTTTAATCTCGAAAAACATTGATTAGAAATGGTTTTAAAATCAAAAGTTAATGTTAAAAAAAGGTTTGTTTTTGAAGTAATCTTTTATCTGTTATTGATTTTTAAAACATTTGTAAGTCTTCTTTTGAAAGTATTTTGCAAAATTATTTATAAAATTAATTAGCAAAAGCTCATCAGAGTTTAAAGACAATTTCTATGAAAACAATTTCAAATAATAAATTTTTGTGAATTAAAACTTTCTGCTGAGTAAATTAGTTTTCGTTAACTATTACGAATCTTGTGGCAGTAATGCGAGTTTCTGACGAAGTAATCGTTAGAGTCCTGTTCCTTATCATTCATTCTGCATAGTTAAAAGATTCTGCTGAACTTTTTTTTTTTTTTGCATTTAAGTCTTAAAATAATATCGTTAAACATTCCGTTTTCCTGCAAGCATAATAAAGAACAATTGAGCTTGTTATATAGGACTTTAGTAGTTTTGAAAGTTCTAAATTATGTTATTACTAATTAATCTTATTTATGGAATTAATATAAATAAATCTTTACTTAGAAACTTTGCAAACATTTTGATTTTTTCATACATGAACTAAATTGCGATTCAACTTTATTTATCTGATTTATTCATTATTTTATCTAGAATACAGAATAATATTTAAAAAAATTAATTTTTGCGATTTGATTTGTGATTTATTTACTATCTAGATACAGAAAAATATTTTAAAAAAAATTTAGAAAATTTATTTTCCTGCGATTTATTCACTTTATTATCTACAATACAGAAATATAAAAAATTAAATTTTAGAGAATTTACTTGTGATTTGTTCACTATTTAAAATACGGTACGATGTTTTAATAAATTAAGTTTTAGAGTCTGGATTTGGGATTTATCCACTATTTTATCGACAATACAGAACGATTTTTTTAAAAATTAAATTTTAGAGTCTGGATTTGGGATTTATTTACTATTTTATCTACAATAATGAACGATATTTTAATAAATTAAGTTTTAAAGACTGAATTTGGGATTTATTCACCGTTTTATCTACCATACAGAACAATTTTTTTAAAAATTAAATTTTAGAGGCTTTATTTGTTATTTATTCACTATTTTATATAACAAATAAAGCCTACAATACAGAGCGATTTTTTAAAAAATTACATTTTAGAGACTTGATTTCTGATTTATTTACTATTTTATCTACAATAATGAATGATTTTTTAAAAAATTAAATTTTAGAGACTTAAATTGGGATTTATTTCCTGTTTTATCTATAATACAGAACGATGTTTAAAACAATTAAATTTTAGAGACTAGATTTACTTGTGATTTATTAGCTATCTAAAACATAAAATTTATTTTAAAAAAATTGAAAATTTTGATTTTTCTGTGATTTATTCATTATTTTATCTAGAATACAGAACGTCATTTAAAAAAAATAAAATTTTAGATTCATCTAAAAATATATATATTCACTATATTATCTACAGTACAAAACGATGTTTTAGAAATTCAATTTTAAAGAATTTACTCGTGATTTGTTCACTTTCTAAAATACAGAAATATATTTTTTTTAAAATTAAATTTTAGAAACTTGATTTGTGATTTATTCACTATTTTATTTGCAATACAGAACGATATTTAAAAAAATTAAATTTTTGAGAAATTAAAAATAGATTTTAACAACACTTACGTCACAAAAGAGAAATTTTCCATTTTAAGAAATCTGGCACAAAAAATTGTTAGTGCTTTTCGTTCAACTTACACCTGCGAATTGCTTTATTTATTATTATTTTTTTTCGAAAATGAAATTGACCCAACACAAAACACACTCAAACATAACGGACGCTAACATGCAACACGCATTACGATGTGCAAATACCCAAATAGAGTTCGATTTCCAAAAGCTAAGTGAAAGAATGGAGAAACATGTATCGCAGATAGTAAAATAAATATTTTTTAATGATTTCATTTTTTTTAATTCGTTTATAATTATATATTTCTTATATTTCCGTTTTAGTGTTATGTATTTCTTTACATTGTTTGTTATCATTATTATATTATCTATGCTTGCATGTAAGAATAATAGTAGACACAATAATAGTAACTCATTATGTTTCAATTTTTCACTCCAAAAAAAAGCCTACAGTGGATCTAAATCTAGTATGGAGATATATAATTTTATGTGCGGCCCGCGGATTTAGAATGCATTTCCAAAGGGGCCCACAAAATCATTTAGATTGGCCATCCCTGATCTAGATATGGAACAATATTTCCAAAAATATTTTTAAAAATGAATTTTCTTGTGATTTATTCACTATTTTATCTAAAATACAAAAGGATATTTTAAAAAATTAAATTATAGAGACAGGGAGTACCGCAAAAGTGTTATCCAAGAAAATAAACCTTCCATCTCGAACTTTAGCAAAAGAACTTTTAAGTCTACGTATTTATCGTTGTCGAATGGCGAGCCAATTTCACCTACTTTGGAATCATAACATGCCAGGCAGCTCAAGCCCGTTTATAACAGAATAAATGTTCTTAAGAATTTCACTTAATCTATTAAGAAGATTATGAAGGAAAAAAAAAGAAGAAAAACTAAATGCCAATATCTGTTAAAAAAGAATTATGATAAAAAAAAAAAAAAAAACGACAACGTGACTTACAAATCAAGATGCGTATGTAATGCACGTGTCCACGATAATTGTGTCAAATCTGTAAACGATCGTAAATTAAGTCCTTATCCGCCTTCCCCTATCTTAGAATAATGTGTAAGAAATAAAAAGAGACTAAAAGGTTCTGGAAAATAAGAATATATATATTTTTTCATTTCAGTTAGTGAGTTTTTTCATCATTGCACTCTTAACATGAAAATACTTCAGGAAAAAATATCACAGTAGACATTTTTTTTTTACTTTCATAGATCGTTCAAATTGCGCATAATTGATAGGGTAATAGCTTTTTTTTCCTCATAATGATTATTTAACTTGTTGTTCTGGGAAACGTGGTATAACATATTTTCCCAATATAAGGACAGAGAATGTTCGTGATGTTGTGTCTGAAAGCAGTGACTGCTGTGATGTAGTCCGAAATGAGATGGATTTTGTAACAACATGCATGGACATGCGATCAAGCATTCAGATGCCTGTATAAGCTTTCTCAGTTTGCTAAAATACGACACACAAATGCTTCGTTACTTTCCATTTTCCAAAGGCATTTCATCCACAGATTTCACCTCATTTCCTGTCGACCAATTTCTATTTCGACTGGATTATGTTATGTTATTTCGATTTTCTATCTCAACTGGAAAAAGAGCTCCTCGGTTTCATTTTCCAGAGTAACTGCGCTTCCATATATTGGAGCGACCTGATGTCCAATTGCCTAGCGCTCTGGCCTTTGGCACATCAGGCTTCCTGGCCTACAATCCTGTTGTTGTAGGCATGGTTGATCTTATTGCTCACCTCCGTACATTCACTAAATATCTTCAACAAGGGTTTCATGAACACGGAGTCTCAATAACAGGCTTCACACAGATTCATCAGCAGCAGTTACATTTTCATCATTTGGTTGCTGTGATGTAAAAGGTACTATTTTGTAATGTTCCGAATGAAATACGACGCGAGCGCATATTGCGAGAATACTTTTGCAAGAAGATTGACGCCTACCCACGCAAGTACAATGCCTCCATATCGTTCGATGTACTTTGCGACCTCTTCCCTACCATAAACATATACGGTGACGGTACTATACAGTCCCGAATAAGGAAGAAAAACAAGTCCCCATTTTATGAAAAAATACACGTCCTTGTCCTTTTCAAGGGCGGGGTAGATAACAGATCGTTGATATTGCTATTGCTCCCAAGTCGCTATTCCTTTTCTAAACTGGCATGCACTGTTTAATATTCAGATGGAACGTGATATGGAAGTCGTAAAATATTTCTAGTTAGAATAGATAAAAGGATCATAAAGATTTTTTTCGTTCAATAATTTGATTAAAAGGAGCTGACATTCGGTACTCTACTGTGTATATAGGGTGCAACCTAATGTCTGCACCTAATGTTTATTTCAGCAATCATTTGTCTTAAATCCATCAATGTCAATGTAATCAATGTCTTAATAATTTATTCAGCAATCATTTGTCATGAATCTTTGCCTTAATTGAGGCAAAGATTCATGTTTTAAATGAGGCAAGCATTCATGTTAAAGCACATTTATATTTTTAAAAAATCAATATTGGAGAAAGTATAAAATTTAGCATTTTATACAGCCCCCATTCTCTATAATTATATTGAATACAAATTTACATTCATCCTAAAAAAGGTAACACAAAAAGTTGTACTACTGTGTGACAAAAACTGACCGAGATATTTAATTTTAAAGTTTGGGAATTTTTGGCTTTCATTGTTGGGTCACTTTTAAAACTAATTAAATCAATTCGAGATTGAAATCAGTGTAAAAAACGACTTAACTTTTCAATGTCGAATTGACTTAGTTTTTACGAAGAAAGGCTCCCCAGCCATAAAGGATGGATGCATCTATAGTAAAGTGGACATGCCCCATGCACTAAATACCCTGAAAGAATTTTCTTCAATGACTAAACATCGAAGTTTGGAAATCTAACATCACAACGAAGAAAAGGTAGACAAAAAATGTCAAACAGAAAGTTGCAGACCTTCGAATTATGTAGAATTGACATATTGAAAATGAAAAATGTTCCCGAAGAACAAAATAAATTGTAGAAATACCCTGAACTATTGATTTGTCCATGGTTTTTATTGTTAACAAATGTTTCTTCCAATACTAGAGAAATACGGAGATTACACATTTTCCTGTCACAGATGAATGTCGTGTATGGTTCCAACATGATATAACCTTCCATATAGAGCAGCATATGTCATTGCGTATCTAGTTGCTGAATTCTCCTAATAGATAACTGGTTATAATAGTCAATACGAGTGGCTTCCGCGTACGTCGGACTCGTCCTTCCATAGACTTCTACATCAAGGATTACGTTAAGTTATTAGGTCTATGCTATTGAGAAAACATTTCTGGAGGACCTGAAACAATCTATGTCTTTTTGCGCTCAGTTCCACCACTATGCTTCAAAGCAACCATGACTCAGTACTCTCCCGCATTTTGTTGTACACTTTGCCAACAATGGAGAACATTTTGAGCAGTATTTAAAAACTTGTACATACGACGCTTGATACTTATAAAATACATTTTCGTTTGATTTACAAATATGTGTCCTAACTTTTTGAGCATTTTTATAAATTCTATAATATTTGACAATAGTCTACAAACTTTCTGTAATTTATTATAGATGTACCCATCATTTAAGGTCAGGGAGCCACTCTTTTCTGCGTAAAAAGGGTATTGTAGCCAGATTTCAAATCTCAAATTAATTTAAATAATTTTTATAACCTACAGCTCGATGAGTGTCGAAAAATTCCCAAACTTTAAACTGAAATCTCTTGGTCAATTTTTGTCACACAAATTTTAATTTTTTTTTAAACATTTTAATCTTTTTCGAAATATTTTAATCTTTTTCGAAACATTTTAAATTTTTTTGAAACATTTTAATCTTTTTCGAACATTTTAAATGTTTTTGAAACATTTTAATATTTTTGAAACATTTTGATTTTTATTATATCTAACTATAACAAGGGAAATATAATACGTTGTATTTTTTTTTACATTGCCCAGTATTTTTTAAAATAAAGTGTCATAACAGGAATATTTACCTCAATTAAAACACACATTTATATATAAATAGATAGTTGATGGGCTACATATTACATATCAATGGAAAGAGCAAAGTTCAAAGTTATTTTCTGCATTCAACGTGAGCACCACTTGTTATGCAACAATCGTAGAATTGGTACATCTGCTCCTTCATTTTGAATATCCTCCTTGTATATAAAGAACACAATAGGAGAATTGACATGGAGAGAACTAGAAACACGACCATTTTTCGTAACAAAAGCCATTCTACTGTAGGCATTCGCAGCACGCATATTGCATAGCAAATATCATCATAGCATCAGCAATACAAAAACCCTGAAGTAACTCATATTTAGACATAAAAAAAAATAATAAGTAGAGATTGTTCAAAATTCGAAGTGGAAATTAGACGAAACCACAAAACTGAAAATCATTAGAGAAACACAAATATCAAACGGTTGAATGCTAGAACTGAATTAGCAGATAAAAAAGAACTTAAAAATTTATACAGAATACATAATAAGATACATACAAAATAATCCGTAAACCGGGGAGAAATTATTCAAATCAAAAGAAATACTTATAATTAATTTCTTTTGGATTCCCATAACATCCTAGTGTAAGGCTGCTGTTTTGCATTAATTTTAAAATCGGTACTTATTAATAGAGAATAGGATGACAGGATATATGATTTGCTCATGAAAATTTATGTTTAGTGATGATATTTTCATGGCTTGCTTATATAATATGGTGAGGTTGCTAAAAAATCTTCCATTTTCTACATAATTTTTACATGCATTTTTATCTTTTCTTAAATCTTTGTCATTCTGTAACGGGATCGGGGATTTTTTTCCCGTGTATCACTGCTATATACGTATATATATTTTTTATTACAGATGATAAAAGTAAGTTCTCTATTTCATTTTATTTGTAAATAAACATATTTAATTGAACTACATTGATCCATACCCTTATTATGCGTATCTCTCGATTTATTATACTTTTGATATGTCTAAAGAAAACCGGCCTGTACCTGAAAAAAAAAAGTCATTCCTTCACTTTACTCCCTGGCGTTAAGAAGAGACCGGGAATGTGACCTTCCCTTCCCTTGATTAACCGCACCTTTTAATCGCAGCAGCTACCTTATTTTAGTGCTCATCTTACTTCTTTAATTAAACAGTAGCGCTCAACCCTGCATGAAGGCCAGGAATTCAGCCTATATGCCTGACTTAATAGCTCCAAATAAAATACTCTTTGGAACTTAGTCACTGAATTGTCTTTGGAAGCCAAAACGACCTAAGTTACATTGCAGAATTAAATAAAATGGAAATTCTTAATAAATAAATTATTGTTTTTAAAAAACCAAACTGTATCTTGTTTGACTGTTGTAACGATTTTATTAAACATTAATGAACCTATATTAATGCTCATATTTTATATATATATATGAACAAAATAAATATTAACTGAGAAAATAATAAAACTGTAGATGACTTTAAAAAAAATAGGTGACATATACATTCGAAATGAAATATGCATTTTGCTAAAAAATAACAGTGCACTTTAATAAGCTGTATTAAAAATAGTATTCACATTTGGCCAATAGTGGATCAGGGATGGTCCTGCGGACTGGCTTGGTCGATCGATGGACCTATTGCCTGAAGACACTCGAACGAGGAACTGATTGCACGCGTGGCAACAATTGATTGGAAAATTCGAGACATTCTCAGTATCTTCCAGAATATTCGGAATTCTATGCACCAAAAATATGTATCCCAGTTCGTGGAGGATAATTAGAACACTTTCATGGATCTTATACGTGATTCGCAGTTATTTTTACTGATGTACATATAAACAGTATATTAACATAATTGATGTCCTTTCATTTCTGGTGTTTTCTACAAACATTATCGCGTCAGAAAAGCATCTCCTACCCTATATTGCTATGTCATTCCAAGTTGAACAGGTATACTTCTACCATGCATTTGCACAAAAGGGTATAAACTTGAATTCAAAATTGATAGATATTCCTTTCAAGGACGAGCTGACCTTTATGTTAGACTTTGCACTTCTCATTTGTTTTTGCCCGATAGATTTGTAACCGGTAATGAGAGTGGGAGAAAGAGAAAAGGGATTGTGCAGAATCAAGTGAAGAGTTCCAGCCAATAAGGTTTGGTTTGGTTAGTCGCTCTACGGTCATTTTGTTCACACTTTTCGTAAATGCAAAACTACATAAAAATTTGCCCCTTTTTTAAAATATAAACGTAATATTTTTTTTATCCAGACAAATGGGCAGATAAAAATAAAAGATAAGCCATTTTTTTTTTCTTGTGTTGTTCTTAACCATTCTTTTTACAATTAACAATATTTTCACTATCTTAATTGATTCATACATTAACAAGCAATTTATTTTGTACATATTTCAGGTCTTTAAATCTCTTCCTGAGCAAGTCGCTTGAGATTTGTTTGTTTATCGCTCTACGGTCATCTTGTGCACACTTCAGGCTAAATAGACAGGGACCTACAGTTTAACGGGGATTCCGAACAACTAACAAACATCCATGCCACCGCCAGGTTATGATCCTGAAGCCTGTGTTACCAAAGACCAGAGCGCTAGCCAATTGGCCGTCCAGCTAGAACGGAAGGTACAACAGTCGAGAGAAGAGTTCCAGGAAGTAAGGAGGATAAAAGACCCTTAAACGAACTGGCTTTTAAGATGATTTTGTAAATATTTGTTATATCATTGTGTTTTGTGTGTTATGTGTTTCAATTGTGCAATGCTGTCTAGTAAATTTTAAAAAATATGGCAGCTTAACATCGTGTTTTTTGTTTTTGAGATGTAATTTAGTTCGCATCCATGAACAACACTGAATCAAGACCGTGCGGATATCCGGCCCTAACTTTTACTCCCTACCTATCTCTCCTAGGAGCTTGTCAATCTGGAGTTGAAAATATTCAAAAAAATATTGTTGTCTCATGGATAAATAGCTCCACGTGCATAGTGAAAAAAAAAATAACCTAAGTGGAACCAGCGCCCAATAATGTAAACATCCTGTCTGCGTGGGCGTGAGCTGACTGGAGAGGGAAAGAAATGTAACACCAGCTGTGTGTTTTTGATTTTCGAATAAAGGAGAAGTGCGTTTACAGTCCACTAGTGCTATGTATTTTCATTCTAAGACCATCTTTTTTTTCTAAGATTTTTATTCTAAGATATATTTTTTATTAAACAAAAATGCTATACTTATATATCAAGTTAATAGAATTAAAAGTTTTGTTATCAATCATTTAAGAATATTACATATATACAATTATAAAAACATAATAAGATTTTGAATTCGTTAAGACATTTTATCCGTTTCAAATTTCGCCTTACATTTTCTTATATCCATAAAATTTTGCTTTAGTTTTGACATATACAGAGAAACTACACACAGAACAAAACCGACAGCGAAATACGAACGATGTTCAATATTTCAAAAGTGAATTTGACACAACTTCAACCCGAAGTTCCCTACTCCCATCATTTTCATGCTTGATTAGGGGGGAAAAAAGATCGAGGGAGGGAAAAGTACAGAATCGAACAATGCGAGGGGAAAAAATGACTGAACTCAAACGGAAACTCCGTGACTTGAACATCAATTGCTTGAAGCAACTTGAGGAGCAAAAAAAAAATATATAATATGCCTTTCTGCATTCGCCTCATGAATTCGTATTTCATTTTCATAAACAAGAAATATCTTTTCTACTTCGAATTCTTATTTTAGATCATCAGTTCACGTTTGTTATCAATGTCATCAGATAACACGTGCAAATGTATACGTTCAAAAGAAAGTGCTAATGATGCAGGGGGAAAAAAAAGTATTTAACAGTAACAGAACGTTTCGTTTAATATAAATATTTATGTAGATTCGTGCATAATTTTCATTAATTCAAATTTAAAAAAAAAAAAAAAAAATGATCGAATTGTTATGATGTTAAAGATGTGTAATATTCTATTGGGTAAATGATCAGTTTGTATCTGCTTAAATTTCTAATTGATCTTGAAATGAGAAGCAAGTAGCAATGTAGAAAAAAGTAATTAAGAGTAACAATATATTTTGTTTAAATAGAATTATTTATAGCTTCTTGCGTAATTTCTTTAACTCAAATTAAAAAAAAAATTATAAAGCTGTTATTATGTGTATTTTTTTATTGAGTAAATGATTAATTTGTTTTCGTTTAAATTTCTAATTGACCTTCAGATGAAAAGAAAGTAACTATTCTTTTCCATTTAAAAAAAAGGAGTAATTTTTTTTTAAATGTTTTCTTTGTTAATAATTAATATTTGTCCATTTATTGCTCGTTTAATGTAATAGTGTTTTTTTTAAAAACTCATTAAGAAGCATGTTAAATTTTCTTGATAATATAAAATGAAATATTTTTACTATTACGATAACATTCCCCAAATGTTATCTATATTCTTTTTATTTTATATATACATACAGAATGATTATAATTAAAGTCCCCCTTTCAAAATACTGTAAAAAAGGACCACTCGTCACAATGAATTCAAATTTGAACTGAAGATACTTGAAGAAGGGGGAAACGGTATGGCATCAAAAAAGAAGTTCAAAAAAAGTTCCATCGATTTTCCACATCCAATTTGATATGACCTTGCTGTGGTGGATGGGCTTTGCACTAACAGAGTCACAATGGTTGAATGACTTGGAAGTCATTTTATCCGTCAAAAAACTGAAACAATCAAGCACATTGAATACATTTGGCTTAATGTGCAACTCATGCCAGATACATTGTAATTTCGATACAAAATATCACTGGCAGCCGAATTCAGTTTCTTTATGGCGCTTATCGCTCCATCTATTAACACACTTTGGAACTGCTTTTTGATACCGCACCGTTTCTCCCTTCTTCAAGTATTTTCAGTTCAAATTTGAACTCATTGTGACGAGTGGTTATATTATTACAGCATTTTAAAAGTGGGACTTTAATTATAATCACCCTGTACATATAAAATAAAAATGTATATAAATTTTGGCGAATATTATTGTAATAGCAAAACTATAAGTAAATATAACTACTAAAAACTTGATTATATATATATATATATGCAAGTTTTTTATTATATATATGTTTTATCAGTTATATACATTTGTCTATTTATTGCACGTTTCATATAATATAATTTTTAATGTATTTTTAATATAATTTATTATATTATATTTATTCAAAAATTCATTGAGAAGCATGTTAAATTTTCTCGATAATATAAAATTAAATATTTTTACTATTACAATAACATTCCCCAAATATTATACGCATTTTTTTGTTATTAGTTATATATATAAGTGAAAAATTTAATTTAATATACAGGGAATTTTCATGTATATAAAATTATTAAAATTTTCTCCCACTTTGAGTAAAAAAATAAATTATTTCGTTTATGTCCGATTTTATCCTTCCAAAATCTCACAAATCTTTAAAGTAGTTTAAAGAATGGTTATGAATATTTTAAACTCACATTGCACATATATTTTTCCTAAGACAATTGTGTGCATGAAATATACCTTCTAACAGCCTAAAAAAATATTTAAAAAAAATATAGGACGATAAAATTGAAATTACAACCCAGAAAAACGATTTCGACCTCAGGAACCATATTTTTCAATGGGTGAAATAATAAATAAGGAAAAACTTTTCATGCAGTATTGAATAGACTAAATATTTTAGTAAAGTTTCCGATCGAAGACAAATTGAAAAGATAAAATTAATTGCTTTAACTGCTTAAAGTCATGTTACTTAATGTAATTATATAGTGGTTTCGTATTTTTTTTAAAGTATTCATTAACTAATTTTGAAACTACCATGAAATTTTTTTTTGCTAATACAGCTTTATCTTTTGCAATAGGCAAGGGTCGCACCGAAGTTACTTATTTAGCACTACCCGAGAGGCACGCGTAGCTTCAAGATATGCTATAGACGCGAGTAACACTACACCCATAACGCTCTACAATCCTATTAGATCGGGACCTACGATTTTAAAGTGGATTCAGAACTACTGCAAATATCCATGGCAACCCGAAACCTGTGATACTGAGCACCAGAATGCTAGCCACTCGGCCATCAGGTTCCTGTACCATGAACTTTTCTATGATAAGTTCATGGTTCAGGAATCACTGCTTCAGGTTCGCTGCTTTGGAAAGTACCATCAACTTTTCTAAGAAAATTATCACTGATTCAACATGCGCATAATTTTGACTTGAATTCCTCCAACACTATTGCCTAATTCTGGGAAGGATTACCTTCAGTTATAATTATTTGCCAAATCCAGATGATTCCCTTTACTATACTACAAGCTATTTGCTGAAAACGTAAACACGTTAAAAAATGGAAATGTACAAATCGGTTACTTTTTATAGACGAAAATCAAACATACGCAGCGCAATGTAACTTTGAAAGAAAAAGTTTTATCAGATAATCTAAAATTCTGTTCATTCACATTTGCTTTTAATATTATATAATTTTAAATTATACAAAAATTAAAATTAACTTTATTGTTATTAAGACCTCTCCGAAATTAACGTTTTGAAATAACCTTTCTACCCTATAACATAGTTATGTTTGAATCCATCTGACTTGACCGCTTGCCAATTTTCTTATTGGAAATTAATTGTCTTGTGAAGCAAAATTAATCTTCCTATAGAGAAATCCTTCTTCAATTTCAATACTAAAAGAGGCTGTGCCTTCTCCCTTTTATACTGAAAGTTTTGGTCAAATCACAAAATAGAGATGGTTGAGATTTGGCGATTTTTTTTTCTTTTTTGCTGCCAACTGGAAGAAAAATCCCAAATGTGGAAACCATGGTATCTCCTAATGCATAATTGGCCAAGATTAATTACGTTGTTTTGATTGGCCAAGATTAATTATGCTGTTTTGATTGGTCAAGATTAATTACATGGTTTAATTCAATTACTGGGACGTTCTAGAAGAATTAAAAACCATTAATTTTAAATAAGGATTTGTTTCACTCGTTACCACTTCATGCGGCTGTAGCTGTTTTCTTTCCTTCTGTACTGACCAAAGTATTTCGATTAGCGATGCCTGGTATTGAAGAATTTTATTTCGGAGAAAAAGAATCCAGGCATTTCTTAAAATTGAAAGGAGCTCCAGCAGGGATTTCTACAGAGATCTGGAATGTCAAAATAAGATATAAATTATTGAATGGTGTATGTTTGAAGGCTTGATTGCTAAGAATGTTGTATGTCCTACTTGGGAATTTTATGATTCTAAGTGTTATAAAAAATAAATGTGATGAAAGCATATAGAGATGTAGAGCGAAATAAAATGGTGTAGCATAAAATTTTAAAAGATCCATTCGTTAAAACTCGTGTTTCACTCAATCAAAAACGAATTGGTACAATATTATGAGAATTGCATATGACTGGATCCGTAGGCATCCTACTGCGGATATTGCTGATGCGATTGAATGTGCTGAATACAATGACTGATTGGAATAGATTTTGTAGAGAAATTTGCATGAATGTCATTATGAAAGATAACGTTATTCTGGATGGTATACAATTCAACGTGACCTACGCAGTTAAGTCATATTCCCGGTGTAAGTATATTTTCCCTAAAATTTCCTTACATTTTCAGAAATTTTTGTTCCTTTTTTATATTGAAAGTATAATGTTAATGAAAGTATAATGTTTTATATAGTTTTTTGTTTTTACTCAAATTCTGCTTTGCGAAATCAAGCTATCCCGGAAATGTTACAATTCTTTTCACTTAAAATCACACCTGCTATTTGGCGCACTTTGAAGCATTTTTGACGCCAAATCCCAACGGCCTCTATTCTGCGATTCTACCAAGATTTTTATTGAAGCACATAATCTACATGAAGACTTTAGTCTTTGTCATTTCTATGCCTTCCCGTTCGTGGTCTGTACATTGCAAATTTCAAAGCTATTGATACTTTCTTAATAAAGCTTTTGAATAATAAACGGTATTGGTGGACATTATTAAGAAAAGTTTTAGACAAATGCTTCTGATTAATCTCTTTAAAAATCAGTTTTTTTTTCCAAATACAATTATGTTTAAGAACATTTCTTTTAAAATTAAAGTTGAAGGTATGAATTGTTAAGAAATGGGATGAATAAATTTTTATTATATTTTATTAATTTTTTATTATAAAAATTCAAGTATAATTTTAGCAATATAGGTTACACTTAAAATCAGAACTACAATCCTTTGATTCATCATCAGAGCTTGCGAGATCATCGTGCTATATATACATTGCTGCAATTATCGATAAAAAAGTCTTCATTTTACTTATTTTGAAAAAAAAGAAAGTACATGCAAATGGTTATAAAAAGTAAATAATATATATTATATGAAAAATAATATATTAAAATAATAATAAATAATATTCTTTTGAATCTTTTGGGACTGAAAGACATCTGTAAAACAACTTTAAATAGCGTGGGCATTGACTGTTGCCAGACGTAATATATCAAAAGTGAACTCATATTTGCCTTAGAATAATACAAGAATAGAATAATAATAAGAAGAAATTTCAAAAGTACTCGTTTTAATCTAGAATTTAAAATTAATTTTCACCTAATGGTGTTCTAAAAAGGTACAATTATGAGATACGAATATATTCAGGTTAATCTGTTAATGAGTTCACGAACGTGTTAACACTGTAAACTATATTGTCCTTCTATTGTCTCAGGTATGTATTGGTATGGATGTTAAGCAATTTAAAGAACATCAACAGTAGGTTTTTGGCTTTTGTTTAAAATAATATATAAATCAACAAAACAATCGACAATAGTTTTTATTATTATTATACTTTCTTGGTACTTTTTTTCATTTAGCAACTGTCTTCTTTCTACTGTTCAATTCCATATCATTCAATAATACTCTGCAATTTTATAAGTCGCATTTTTTTTTTATTTTGTTTTACCGATTTATTTATTTCACTTCCTTTAAACACAAGCTTTATTTGCTTTTTTAATAGATAGTAAATGCTCCATTATAAATACGTCTAATACTAGCATTCACTAATTTTTTTAATTGGTGATATAACAAAGATTTTAAAAATATTGGAAAAGAACATTAGAAAATATATATATTAGAAAAGATTGGAAAAATATACGAAAAATATGTGGAAATATAGAAAATATATGATTTTCATATATGAAATTCATTTTATTTATGTGTATTTATACAAACAAATTTCTTTTAAATTAAAAATAAAATTTGAAATCTAATAACACACTTTTGTAAAAAGCATTTTAATGCCTAGCTTGTTTTATAACGGCAAATATTTTTTAAAAACAAAGATACCTTTGTTTTTGTAATATACTGAATATAAAACTATAAAATATTTAAAAAAATTTTAAGCTGAAAATAACCACAGAAGTTCTGCAATGTTTATTTGAAAAAAATTTTAAACCGTATTGACATCCACACAGATGATAGAACACATGTAATATTAAAGCGTGTTAAATTCTCTTACAAATTTCCCCTTTAATTTACTCAATTCGTCACCTTTAAACATTCGCTGCGATGCCAACATGTGGTAAAAGGGCTTCCTCTTTAGAATACAGCCTGAATTCTTGATGAGTTTCATAAGTGAAGTTTACATAGTAAATCGACCCACTAATTAACAAAGTGTCTGCAGTGTGATAATCACCTTTGGAATTCCAGGTTGTCGACGAGCGAAAAGTTTATTCTAAAAGGTCCAGGAAAGGGAATTAATGGATGGTGTAGTACTCTCATGCTAACAAGCAACGGAAAGAGCTTTGATTAGCCTTGTTGAAGAATCTGATCCTCAAGGAGGACTTTTAAACTCTGAAGAACTTAAAAAATCCTTTGATAAAAGTTTTCTGAATAAATCCAATAGTGCGACTTAAATTTGGTAAAGATTCATTTTCAACTCCTTGGTCCACTTAAAAGATTAGAATCTTCAGATGCGAATGGGCCATCAATTGATGCAAACATTGTCTTCTTTGAAAATGAATATTCCGAATTAAAATATCTAAAACGACTGGAACAAAAAATGTTAAATTCAAAGTTGTTTAATGTCACAAATATATCATTCTCTACTGAAACTAATTCCAGCATTTGATACAAAAAATTGGTTAAGGGATATTTTAATGCTTAAGAATTGTTATCAAAATGTCGTTGTAATCAAAGAGAAGATGTTTCTATCCTGAACTAAAATGACTTGGATATTAAAACAGCAAAATAAACTATAATATATTTAAACTATTTTATATTTAAGTGGTTGAAATAAAAAAAATTTGCAGAAATACAGGACTGTAACAACATAAGTCTACCATAATTGTTTCCAAAGGAATCATAAAAAGAAAAATAACATAAAATCCATTTCTTATTTTGATGACTTGGATGTTAAAAGACGAAAATAATGAGCTTTTAACTATTTTATATTTAAATGGTAGAAATGAAATGAATTCGCAGACCACATTCGAATACCACAAAAAAAAACAAAAATGTCTTTGCTTTTATAATATACTTAATATAAAATTACAAAATATTTTTTAAATAACTATATCACTAGATATTAATATTTTTCAAGTTGAAAATAATTACAGAAATTATGCTACATTGTTTACTTCCAAAAGTTTAAAACCATATTGTCATCACAATTATCCACACAGATGATATAACGCATGTAACATAAAAGCGTGTTAAATTCTCTTACAAATTCCCCTTTTAATTTACTGAGTTCGTCACCTTTAAACATTTGCTGCGATGCCAACATGTGGTAAAAGGGCTTCCTCTTTAGAATATAGCTTGAATGCTTGATGAGTTTCATAAGTGAAGTTTACATAGTAAATCGACCCACTAATTAACAAAGTGTCTGCAGTATGATGATCACCTTTGGAATTCCAGGTTGTCGACTGGCGAAAAGTTTATTCTAAAAGGTCCAGGAAAGGGAATTAATGGATGGTGTAGTACTCTCATGCTAACAAGCAACGAAAAGAGCTTTGATTAGCCCTGTTGAAGAATCTGATCCTTAAGGAGGACTTTTAAACTCTGAAGATTTTAAAAATCCTTTGATGAAAGTTTCGGAATAAATCCAATAGCTAGCGACTTAAATTGGGTAAAGAATACATTTTCAACTCCTTGGTCCACTTAAAAGATAAAAATCTTCAGATACTAATGGGCCATCAACTGATATAAACATTATTTTCTCTGAAAATATTCCGAATTAAAACATCTAAAACTGTTAGATTCAAAGTCATTTAATGTCACAAATATTTCATTCTCTACTGAAACTAATTGCTATATTTAACAAAAAACTGGTTAAAAGATATTTTAATCCTTAAGAATTAACAAAATGGCCTTGCAATAAAAAAAGATACTTCTACCTTGAGCTAAAATGACTTGGATATTAAAAGCCCTTTATTTTGCTCTTTTAACTATTTTATATTTAAGTGGTAGAAATTATGAAAATCTTCAGATGCTAATTGGCTAACTGATACAAATATTATCTTCTTTGAAAATGAATATTCCGAATTAAAATATCTAAAACTATTGAAAAAAAATTATTCAATTCAAAGTCATTTAATGTCACAAATATTTCATTCTCTTTTGAAACTAATTGCTATATTTAACAAAAGAAACTGGTTAAGGAATATTTTAATCCTTAAGAATTATTATCAAAATTGGCCTTGCAAGAAAAGAAAAGTTGTTTCTACCCGGAACTAAAAGGACTTGGATATTCAAGCAGCAAAATAAACTATAATATATTTAACCTACTTTATATTTAAGTGGTAGAAATTAAATCAATTCGCAGAAATACAGGACAAAAAAAATAGAAATCCACCATAATTGTTTCCAAAGGAATCATAAAATCAAATCGAAAAAGAGCATAAAATCCATTTCTTATTTTTCACTGTTTTAGACAGGGCGACTTTTAATAAATTTCTTACCATTAAAGGCTTGGCCACCACTCAAATAGTTTTTGAAAATTATTTTACTTTATAGACATTTGTTTTATCTTCAAATCTTATTATCTATCTTTATTATTAACTTCAAACAAAATTGCTTTTAAATGGCTGAAAAACCCCCACATTTAAAATGCAAGGCAAATGAGTGGGCAAACGTAACTTAACTAATAAAGAAGAAGAAGATTGGACTGAAGAAAATTCATCTGTAAACTAATATAAAGATTACAGTGCTTCAGGCGTCGATTAGGCAATAACTATTTTTCCTCGAGTTGTAAGTTATAAAACGACTTGTTAAATTGACTGAATATGAAAAAAAGCTCATGTTAATGATACAAAAATGGCGAATGATCACGAGATTCCCATTAAGGTTCAAGTCACGTGCTAATGTTTCATATTAAAGTATAATTAGGTAGTAACCAGAAAGGATTCTTGTTCCCACTTTCCCATAATTGTTTCATTCAAATTAGAAAGAAGAATAAGATTATCCAATGTAATAATTACAATTTTCTATACTATTCAATGTTGCAAGAATATGAATGCATAAATAACATTGAGATATACGGGAATCTTGATAAACCATTTTGTTGACTAAAACAAGTTTTAAAACAACGCTTTTTTAAGTCCAAGTTGCAGATATATATAGGGTATACAAGCAATACTACATAAATTGAATTGGGCGGTACAGTAATGACATAAAATGAACATATGTATGTATCACCTCATAAACTAAACAGAATGGTGCAGTAATCACGTAAACTAAACAAATATATTAATACATAAACTGTACAGGACGGTACAGTAACTAAATTGTCAGAATATACCACATAAAGCATACAGAGTATGCAGTCAATACCATATAAATTGGATCCTCATTCAAAATACATAAATGTTACTCATCAAGCACATGGTTAGTGAAGTTACTAATTATCACGTGTCGATGACGGCGTGATAATTAACAATGCCTCTTAAATTCACAGTTTCCTAGAAAAAGTATAATATCACAAGTTGCAGATGTATACAGGTTATTCAGTCAATATGTATAATATGAATAGGACAGTGCAGTAGTCACATAAACTGAACAAATGCACACCACATAAATTGTATAGATTCGGCTTGTCGCTCTATGATCATCTTGTACGCACGAGAGATAAACAGACCGGTACCTACAGCTTAAAGTGGATTCCGAATCACTAACAAACATCCATGCCACCGCCAGGATTCGAACCTGATGTTTGGGATACCAAAGGCCAGAGCGCTAGTCACTTGGCCACCAAGCCGCCATAAATTGTATAGGATGGTACAATAACCATATACATTATTTTGAAAAACAAGAAAGACATGAACTGCTGCAATTGAATATGACATGGTATTTAAATAGAAAGGTTCATAAACTGGCCAGCATGCATAGCGAGACATGCAAGCGCGTATCTTAAAAAACGATCCAACAACACATTGTCTATATGAATGGCACCAAGCAGACGAGCAACTAGTCACACAGTAAATGGAATTCTACATACCAATAATGGAATTCTACATTTGTAATGTATCATCACTGTGCCGATCGTAGATAAAGTACATTTTACAACATTCACGAACAAAATATAAATTACCCGTATGAAAAGATTTTCGATAGGTGTAATCAACGCGAGTTTTCAATGACCATTGTTCAGTTGTACAACAATTACTCATATATAGCTAAATACTCATATATATTATCTCTCATGCATATCATTATACATTATCTTTTCACTATTTCCACAAGCCTATACACGCAAGATTTTTTTTTATTTTTTAAATATTTTTTCAACTTTTTAGTTTCACAATCCCAATAAGTTTTATTTTCCAAGCACTGAATGTGAAAACTGTTTTTTTTTTTTTCCTATTGTGTGTCGTAGATGTACGGTTCTTTACTCAATTTTTGTGCAGTCCATGCGAGGAATATCGCCCTGCAAAGTTTATACGATATTGATTGAACACCTTTTATACTGGCGCTCAGGCATAGAATTAATCATAATTTTTTTTTTCAAAATTTAATGAATAGTTACAAAATAGCTTAACTATAGTGCTAAAACAGGGATTTAAAAAAATCATTTAAAGGATTTAAGCAAACTAATAATCTTCATATATATATTTTTTGATTTGCAATTGTTGTCTCAATGAATTACTAAAAAATGACGAAAATACTTCAGATATATATATAAGCAAACAATTTGTTTAATTATTGTTTATTAAATACATATTTCAAAAAAAAAAAAATTCAACTTTTGTTAAAAAATACATAAATACATTTTTTGTTATACAAATTCATTTTTGTGATACAAATTTCATTAACAATGTGTTTTTTTTAAACCTAATGATCGTGTGAGTAGTGTTCTAATAAGGATTTGCTAATCTTTCTATCCCACGGACCTCGTTTATTAATAAAATGAAAATCAGATTCTTTCTAAGGAAATTATTTTTTAATCCATATTATCAAATAAACCATTTATATTTAAAAAAAATAATTAACAGAAAAAAACCCAAACATAAAAACGTTAGTAACATCAACATAAGGAAGCATTTTGAGATGATGAATAAAAATGCAAATAAGCATATTGCATGCTTAGCCGTGTCCAGACTAGAGAACAAGACAAGTGAGTAGTTCTCGCTCAGTGTGCAACTGCCCGTGACAAACAAGCCACGTGAAATTCCTCTGATGTGCAGGGAAAACTGACTCTGGTTGGAGTGGAGCGAGACAGTTGAGTGAAACTATGGATTCACTCGAGTTCTGTCCACATTGAAACAAATCGCTTTATAATAGGTTCGCGAGAACTATTAGTTTGTCCCGTTCTCTGGCCTGGACGTGGCGTAAGAATTCATTCAAAAGTGAGCACTTTAAATTTGTTGGCTGGAATGCGTTTCCGTTGAGCTTGAGAATAAAGATAAGGTCCTCTTAAATGCCACCCTTGCACGAATTTGTTCAAAAACCGGGTTTCAAAAATTGAAATTTAGGTGCACAGTAACTCTCCTCGATACGTTTCTTGTATAATGGCGAATCAACTACATCTTTGCTATATTAGTATTAAATGGCATCAGTTTAAAAGGAGCCGTCATTCAAACAACATGGGTTGGGAAACAACAAAATTTATGGATTAAAAAACAACAAAATTTATGAATTAAAAAACAACAAAATTTATGAATTAAAAAACAACAAAATTTATGAATTAAAAAACAACAAAATTTATGAATTAAAAAACAACAAAATTT